>CAMOHE010054248.1:21749-54990 GCA_946598075.1 Artocarpus hirsutus | reverse complement strand
CAGAATAGTTCGATTAATTATTTAACCCCTGATTGCAATTCCACCAGCTGAGTTTTACACTATTATCTTAGCTTGATGCACATTGTCAAGCCACTTTTCCAATCAGCTTATACTTCAAGTTGACGTTTTTTCTTATCTTTTTTGTTTGACGACTGAGAAAGTTAAATTCTTTCTTAAGCAGGTACTATAAATCACTAGACACTGTCCAAAATCAAAAAATTTGTTTAAAAGTTCACTCATTTTCCCACATTTCGCTAACAAATAGGCCCAAAATAGTTCGATTAAACCAAGAACTAGCCACATTACGCAACATTGATCAACAAAAAAAATTACCTCAGGGCGATCGGAAGTGGAAGAAGGAAGAAGACCAAGCGATCTGGCGGACCTAACGGAGCTAAGAATCCTCTCCCCAACCTTGGAGAAATCCATCCCGCCTCCTTGGGACAACAAAAAGGGGAGAAAAAAGAAAACCCTAGAGCTCTCAAAACCCTCGCTCAAATCGCCATTGAAAAGGAACGGGTTTCCAAGGACGGTGCCTAAGGGGAACAGATTCGGCTGCATTTCAACTCGAATCGCCCAGATCGAGCCCTAAAACTCCCATTTCAGCAAAAAATAGACTTCAATTCTCTAAGATCTCAAGTGGAGAGTGTTTTTTTTTTTTTTTTTGGTTTCCTCTCTGTTGTGTTGTTCTTGTTCGTCTTGGATCAAATTGGTTTTGTTTTCGTCGGTGAAGTTAATTGCTTTATGTAGATTTTTTTCTAGCTTGACCTCACTTTCTTTTTTCGAATTCCTATTTATACTTCATGTGGCTATTATTTTAATGTCTATGGGTTGTGATGTGTTCGATTGGTAGCTGGAATAGGCAAATAGGTCTCTTCATTGGATGCAAATATGAGTTGGGCCTCTTTTCTGAGCACGGCCCCTCGAACAATTCGTTAGGAGAGAGCCACCTACAAAGCTGAGGACCCTCCCCGAGCAGGGACCCTCTCGGTTGAGTCGAGTCTCCCACCTGCAAAGCTGAGGACCCTCCCCGAGCAGGGACCCTCTCGGTTGAGTCGAGTCTCCCCTCTTGGTTGAGTCGAGTCTCCCACCTACAAAGCTGAGGACCCTCCCCAAGCAAGGACCCTCTTGGTTGAGTCGAGTCTCCCATCCAAAACATCCGTTTTAATGTTGAGGCGACTAGAGCCTAGCTGGCACCTCGAACGTATTGCCGGGGAGGCTGCTCGACGAGCCTCTTCGTGGATTTGCCTCCCGCGGGGGGAGTGCGTCCCCCAGGAGTCGAACCCGTTTCCTGAGCCACCTGTAGAGCTAAAGACCCTCTCCGAGTAGGGACCCTCTCGGTTGAGTCGAGTCACCCATCCAAAACGCACGTTTTAATGTTGAGGCTGCTGGAGCCTGACTGGCACCTCTAACGTATTGCCAAGGAGGCTGTTCAGAGAGCCTCCACGCGGATTTGCCTCTCGCGAGGGGAACGCGTCCCCCAAAAGTCGAACCTGTTTTCTCTTCAATAAGAAGGTCTCCGGTCGGGGAACCCAACACCTTAATAGTCCTTGAATTGTCGAAGCATAGGCGACTACTTTTCCTCTTTGCATAAGGACAGCACCTAACCCGAGTTTAGAAGCGTCATTATAAATTACAAAATTGCCCTCTTCAACATCCAGAATCGTCAACACTAGAGCACTCGTGAGCCTCCTTTTCAATTCCTTGAAGCTTTTTTCGTACTTATCAGTCCATTCATATTTCTTCCCTTTTAGTGTAAGTGCCGTAAATGGTGCGTTAGCTTCAAAAATCCTTCAACAAACCGTCGATAATACCTTGCCAAACCAAGGAAACTGCATATCTCTATCACACTTTTTGGGGTCGGCCATTGACTCACTGCTTCAATCTTTGCAGGATCTACAACAACTCCTTCCTTGGATACCACATGTCCCAAAAATTGTACTTTTTTCTAACCAGAATTCACACTTCGAGAATTTAGCATACAGTTGATTCTCCTTCAAAAATCTGTAGTGCAATCTTTAAATGATTCTCATGCTCTTCCTTCGTCTTGCAGTAGATCAAAATATCATCTATGAAAACAATGATGAACTTGTCTAGATAATCTTTGAACACTCTGTTCATCAAATCCATGAATGTTGCAGGTGCATTGGTCAAACCAAACGGCATCACAAGAAACTTGTAGTGTCCGTAACGCATCCGAAAAGCTGTCTTTGGCACATCACTTTCCTTGATCCAAAGCTGGTGGTATCTAGAATGTAGGTCAATTTTTGAAAAATAGGCAGCTCTCTTTAGTTGATCAAATAGATCGTCGATCCGTGGTAGCGGGTATTTATTCTTGATCGTGATTTTGTTTAGCTCCCGATAGTCGATGCACATTCTCAGGGTACCATCTTTCTTTTTCACGAACAAGACTATTGCTCCCCATGGTGAGTAGCTTAGGTGAATGAAACCCTTGTCTAGCAGCTCTTGAAGTTGCAACTGTAGCTCTTTGAGTTCTACTAGGGCCATTCGATAGGACGCCTTAGAAATTGGTGCTGACCTAGGTATCAATTCAATTTCAAAAGAAATCTCTCGTTCTAGCAGTAGTCTTGGCAATTCCTTTGGAAAGACTTTTACGAAGTTCTTAACCACTGGAACATCTTCTGGTCCCAATTTACTTTTTTTAGATTTATCTACCAGGTTGGCTAGGTATCCTTGGCATCCACTAGCCAATAATTTACTTGCTTTCATAGCAAATATCATTGGTACCGACTGCTTTTGTGGTGTTTTTGAGTAGGTAAATTCTTCCTCCTCAGCAAGCTTGAATGTGACCTTACGATGCCGACAGTTGATGACTGCATTGTATTTCCCCAAGAAGTCCATCCCCAAGATAATATCGTAATCATCTATATCGATGATTATCAAATTTATGAATAGTTGTCATTCACAAATAATTACCGATACATTTTGTAGCCAGTAATTCGACTTCAACCTTTCCCCGGAGGGTAAAGCAATCGTAATTGGTTGGTTTATTCTTTCACCACCACCCCCATCTAGATGCTTGGAAAATTTTGCTGACACAAATGAATGTGTTGGCACAGAATCAAACAAAGCATATGCACTGTGATTGGCTATAGAAAGATGACCTGTCACCATAGTCGAGGTTCCCGCTTCCATATCATTTCTAGTGTAGGCATAAATAGGAGCTTGTGGTTCTAGAGCTTCCAGTCTTCCCTGAGAGATTGATGGTCCTTCAATCTTGGCCTGGACTACATGAAGTTGGATTGTTGGAGCTCTCTACTCGTTCGGCCCTGACTAATTTTAAAGGTTTAAATAACACTGTTTAGCATAGTGTCCCTCCTTGCCACAAATGTAACAGCGGTTTGATCCTGCTCTACATTCTCCTAATGCCTCTTTCCGCACTTAGCACAGGTAGGGTTGCTGTTGTTACCGTTCCCATTGTGGTTCCTTTTCTATGGCTGGCCCTTCTGGTTGCCCTTTCTCTTGTTATTATTTTGCTGCCCATATTGCTTGTTACCTTAGCCATGGGTATTGCCTTGATTCTTTTGCTGAGATACAGGGTTTTGCTTTACCTTGGCCTTCTCCTTTTTCTTGGCCTTTAGAAACTTGGCTCTCTCTTCTTTGTTGTGGGTTACCTAATAATCAACACAGATTGCTCGACAGATGTAATCTTCTACAGACTTGGGGGGTTCGCTCCCACAGCTAACTACCACAGCAATATCAAACCTAAACATCTTCATCATCCTTCTTATTTCATCCCTCTCGTTGCTCACCATGTGAGGGCAAAGTTGGGCTAGTTGTTTAAACTTCCGTACAGCATCTTTTATTGATAGATTACCCTTACGAAAGTTATTGAACTATCTTCCTGGGCTGCCATGGTGTCCATCTTGAAAAACATCTCATGGAACTCATCAACAAAATCTTGCCAAGTTATCTGCTTAACATCTCTCCTCAATTCTACACTTTGCCACCAATGACGGGCTTCCTTCTTCAACATAGAAGAGGCACATAGGACCTTCTCTTGATCATTCAATCTCATAAAATTCAACACCACCTAAACATCAGTGAGCCAATTATCTGCCTCTATAGGGTCGATAGAACCATTAAACTCTGGGGGTTTCAAATGTCGGAACCTCTCTAGTACTGTGTCCCATCGCGTGGTTGCCATTTACGGATATCCTTGTCCTCTAACTAACTCCAGTTCTAACGAGTTATGCAGTATTTCTAGATTATTTGGTTCCTCAATGTCTTGAAGATCTTTTGGGCCTGGTGGGATCTCTTGGTTGGTATCTCCTTCTGCTGCTAGAGGGTTCTATGGAGCATGCAGATTCTCTTGATTTGGTACTTCTCTTCCTGGAGGTGTTAGGTTTTGCCATGCTAACTGTTCGCGTAACGCATTCATCTCTTGCTGCTGGGCCAGTAGTTACTGCCTCATCTCGGCAATTTGTGCCATCATGTCATCTTCTTGTAGCCATCGGGCCGCTTGAGCTCGTGGACTAGCCATGGTCCTATTATAAATGAATAAAATTATAAAATTCTATATTTACGTGGATAGATTCATACTTATATCATCATGAAACATTACTCATTATAACAATGTTAAAACATAACAATGTTAAAACATCTTATCATAATACCCATTGCGTGATTTCATTTAAACAAAATCTTTTAATCTTAACCTTCAGGAGTGTAAATCACTTCTTGTAATCATGCATGTCCATTCACATATTTATAAGAGTTTATATACATCATTACTGGTTGGGAGTGGACTAACACTCCCCTAATTCATCAAAGACAAAAATATATCCTAATAAGAGTGGCCTACCACTTCTCATAATACATCAAAAGTCATGGTAACATCTAGTGAGAGTGGCTACCACTTCTCACCATACATTTAGATATAATAATAAAAGGGGTCAAGTACAAAATGGCAATTGATTGCAAAAATCCCTATCCATCGGATGACATCCCTAACTCGGCATCTGATTCATCCTCCATGAACTCATCATCCGCAAAAAACTCGTCTTTGAAGGGGTCCTTTTCTTTGTTAAACTCATCGTCACTAGCTCTAATGATATGCTCAGGTAAGGGCTGATCGTTGAGACCATCGAGGCATGCTATAGGTATATACTCAGGACCATTATCTTCGTTGTCATCATCGTATGCTCCTAGCACGTACTCATAATCGGGAAGCTCATCATCACCACCATGAGGAGGTTCCTCAACTGCACCCTGACCTTGTTATGTAGCTACCACATTAGCTTGATGCTGTTGCCGCTCCCTACGCACGGTCTCTGTCAAAAAGTGTTGGATGCTCTGATATTGTCCAAGATATGGTACTTGTTCCCATACCTCAGGGGGCACACCTCTCCAAGCAAGGGCTTGAATCTTTGATGCTGGAGTAATGTGTGGAATGTTAAGCAGCATGGCGTCCCTAAACCTTTGGTAGTAATGTGCCATAGACTCTCCCTTATGTGCATCCCAGATGTTCGCAAGGGCCTCGTAGTGTCTTAGGCACATGTCATCCCATATAAGAGGATTCCTAGGCTCCTTGGGTATTGGACCTATACCTCTTTATACTATCCCGTATTCAGCTAACACTTGTTCCTTGAACCCATTCTAGTCTCGCCGTTGGTGCTCAGCTCCCAATCCAAGCCACCAGTCTAAAGCAGGGCCTCTTAATCTTGTGATGGCTAAGGAGACTCGTAGTCGCTCTTCTATATGACATAGGGCAAATATCTCTTCTAAATCGTTGATCCATTCAATCAGCAGGTATGGTCGGTGGATCCCGGCGAAGGTACCGGACACCATATCTCGGAAGGCGACTGTTGCTCTATGATCGGCATCAATTTGGCATGGATCAACTGGTTCAGCCATGATCTACTCTAAAATATTAATAAATTAAATTTAACATTAAAAATTTTAGCTTAATAGCACAAATAAATTCTAACATACTTGGATTGTGGCTTAGCAGACGCGCAACGATGTAGAGTAGGATGGCAGGATACTGACTCTAATATCAATTATAACGACCCTCTTTATATGGCCGTTACTTAACTTTACAAACATACTTTTAATTAAATTACTCAATTTTCACGGAACATTTTTTTTATTATCCATTAAAAGTTAACCTTAACAATTCTATCTTAAAATTTATTTTATTATTATTGTTATTATCATTTTATTTCATTTTTACTTATATATATATATATTTTAATTAATTAATTAGTAATATAGCGGTAATTTCAAAATATATATATAGTAACGAAATCTCAAAGTTATATACAAGATGCATGAGTCAAAGTCATCGAAACAGTCATCATCAAAACAGATATCAAAATAGTCATTAACATAGTCATCTAAACATAAGCGGAACTCTAAGCACGCGGTATCCATTTCCCATATCTCCACTTGATCGTCTGCCGCTTCGCCACCATCCATTAGGCATTACTGACAGGTTGCTTACCTACAGTATGAATATTCTTGGATGAGCTTCGCTCAGCAAGTAGAAATAGTAACTCGCAAAAATGTCTAAAGCAGCATGTGATCGTATTATACTCAGTTATGAACTTGTCTTATTACTAATCGGGCCCGAGTAGTCGTACGATTGCACGCGATCAACAAGAGTTAGGGTTTGCAAGGTCCCAACAACACTGTGACCAATTATAATTTATTACTTTATATGGAGCCTTCTCGTGGGTCGAGAGGTTGGTATGACTCTCTTGGTTAATTCTTCATTTAAGTTTCACAAGTTATTTTTAGTGAACATGAAATATGACATGGCATATTGTACTTAAAGCTTAACATGCTTGTAACATATTGAAAACCTTTATTTTAAACTATTCATACTATATGTAAGATTGCTACTTACCTGTAGCAGTGAAGTAGACTTCCCTATCAATTCAGAGTTCCTCTTTCTCTACTGAAGAAATCTGTACAAACACCCATTACGTGTGTGTGAGAATTTCGCATTTTAGGCTATTAAATTTTTTTAATATAACTGCAAGAATTCTATCATTTTGTTAGATCATGAATTCCTTTATCAACCGACCATGAGTTGCCCCATTTCTATTATAAGGATTAATTTTACTAAATCTTTATAATATTTAAACTTTTCCTTAATTGCCATATGTTAATATCTACATTGATAATTAATTAATTTCACAATAATTAATTAATTATCCGTCGTTATTTGAAATGTGAGACATTAATCTACTAAATTAATCACTTTTAAATTCATGATTATTATCTTAAGTCCTAATTGGGCTTGTTTTATATGAGCTCACAATTTATTTTAAGTTTATACACGCTAAAATGACATTATAACGTCTTATAGATTCTACCGATAGGTTGTGTATCGAGTGACATTTTAGACCAAAACGAGCGTTGGACCTATGCCTAACATCGTGGCATTAAAGTTCTATCATATTGGGTTCTTACGCTTGCAAATTTAATGTTCAATTGAAAACGATTAAAGTTCATTCTTGAAATTCTTACTCGTTTAGCTTGGAATTTCAAATAAAAATCGTTGTATAAAATAACACCTGAAATTGTTAACCCACTAAATCTTAGGTTTATATAACCTCTCAAAGTACTATAATTTCTCGGTTTAGTGAAAAATCAAATTTTAAAGTCACGCGATCTTTGTTTGTAAAAACTAGTACTGGTGGAGTAATTTTGGAAGATTTATATGAAATCGCTTATTAATACAGTTTTTCATTTAAAGTTCTTTCCTTGTGTAAGTCACTTGTTTTCAAATATGTGATTTAATGATTTTTATTGATTGTTCTAAAGTCCCAGTTACCATTTTTTTTGACAAAAATTGTTTTGCGGTTAAAACTTTGAAAGTTTGTCGTTTAAAAATTTTGATTATTTTTGTATATTAAATTTTAAGTCCAATTTAGAAATAGATTTTCATAAAAATTTCTTCATAAAAGTTCTTCATTCTACTACAATCTAAAACTTTTATGTTCAATAAAAACTGTAGTTTGGCCTCAAAATGACTCAAAACGTTAAAACAGTTTTCTGCACAAAAATGTAGTTTTTTGGACTATTTTAGAAAACTGTAGATAACAGTATTTTAGATTCCGATTTTGAAAAAAATTTCTTCACAGAAGTTGTTCATCTCATCAAAATCTAAAACTTCTATGTTTCATGAAATATAAAATTTAGACTCAAAATGGTTCGAAATTTGCAAAACAATTCCAACACTGCTGGAACTATTTTGGACAGTTCAAATGAACTGCATTAGGTAGTTTTTGGATTGCCTTTTTGACAGTTTTTGGGATTATTTAGGCAGTCCATAAAAACTGTTCGGTAGGCCTATTTAGAGTCAAAACTGTGTTTTTTCGTAGTCATAGGATTTTTTACAAAACTACAAAAACTAAAAGTCATGTGTTCGGTAAAGTTTTAAAAATCAATCATAAAGCCTCCGTTTACACATTCAAAGTTTGTGAAAAATTTTTCCACAAACTAACCATACTAACTTTTTACATCACATACAAAAACTAACCATGCTAATCACACAAAAACAATTATTACAACTCATTTTCTCACCCAATCATCAAATCTCTCATCAAATTATGAACTTTAACCTAAAAAAAATTTAAGAAAAAGTTTAGATTACTTACCCTTGATGACTATTCTTGGTTGGTTGATCTTAAAACTTCTATCTCCTCTATTTTCCTCTTCTTGAACCAACACTAAATCAAAATTTTTATCATGTAAAAATCTAACTTGTCTTAGCTATCACATAAATGCTATTTAAGCAACATTTTTCTTTTCTTTGCTTAGAAAAATAAAAAGGAAAGAAATGATGTAGATAATACCTTGGACAATGTTCTTCACCACCTCCTTCTTCTTCTTCTTTTTTTCTCTACTTCTTCTTTGTTGATTCTTAATTTTGTGATTGGCAAGTGGTGGAGATTAGTTTGGAATTTGGCTTGTTTTTGGATGTAGGCTTTTAGGAGAAAGTTTCGAAATACAAAACTTTCTTTCTTGGAGGCATTGAATACATGTTATAGTAAGGAGAATGGTGAGGGAATGATTGGATAGTTAGTGGAGGTGGAGAATAGAAAAGAAAAGGAAAGCAAAATGGGAAGAAATTTTTGTTTTCTCTAATCCTAGAATGCACGGGTGGGAGTGGAGAAAAGAGAAAAGCAAATGGAGAGAAAGAGCTTTTACTTTTTGACTTTTTGATTTGGTGGTGGGACTTGAATTAAAGTGAAGATAAAAGTTTTCTTTCTTGGAAGCAAGTCACTGAACATGTGGGAAACAAGACAAAGCAAGCTTTTTCCTTTTTTCTTCCTTTATGACTTACTCGGTGGACAAGTGGGAAACAAGTCAATTTTTTTTTTCCTTAAACTAGACTTATCAATCTCCAAAGTTGGCGCCATAATGAGATGGGTAGAGTATTACGTGAAACCAAATTGATTGAGTAGAGTCCAATAATTACAATAAAAGCTTAATTTAAGGGTACCCTTGGCCTTTCTTGTAAGTAAAACTTAAGCGGGTAAATTTTATACTGCCAGTAATAATTAACATAGCTGATAGGAATTTTTTATTTTTTGACTAATCCTCTCCCATTTCTCCAAATGCTGCGACACGCTAATCATAGTATGAACTGATATCGGTAAAGTTTAATCACGTAGCGATTTTTCGACTACATTAAGTCTAGAAATTTTATTTTAGACTTAATAAAAATGTGGACTTGACTTTTTCAATATCTGGCTCGACAATGACCTAGTTTTTAATAGTGTCACTATCCAAGCTTGCACTATAATTTATGTTGATACGGCTACTTATGTAGCCCCATTTTTTTTACTAATTTTGTAATTAATGATGAAATTTGCATTAGAATGTCTCTTGGTACCTTACTAACTTAGTCTTGCACTTAGAAATCCTCATAATTAAATTTCTCAGGTTCATTACAGATAAATTTCTTCCGCCTCAGTTGCGAAGGAATTTATAAATCTCTTTATTAAATTATAATAGTTAATTAATTAACTATAGAATCTTTTATAGAATTTTTTGAACAGTCATATGTTAATTCCATAAATTCTTTAAACACGCATTTCATACATAGTGTTTCTAGGAAAATCCTTGATTTAAATAGATAAATTATGCTATTTAAATTTAGGATTTTTCTTGGTCATTATAATCTTACTAACCATTGTATGCCGAAGAGCTCCTATAATCTGTGAAGAGAAGAACGTTCTAAAAGAGCCTCAACCAACTAATCTTCTTTACTATTTTTTATCCCCGATTGGAGTGTGTGTAGGCACACGTCGTTTAGCTATTCCCCAGTGACCCTTCTTTCAACCAATTAAGAAGATCCAGAGCAAAGGTTCGTGATTGTGAACAAAAGCTCTCAGGGAGTTTCAGAGTATCTAATGCTATAGTACTCAGTCTCAACTTTTCAACTGATCTAAATAACTTAGAAAACTCACTCTCTATTTATAAAAGTTGTTTCCAAGATTGGTCATTATTAGATAAGCCCTCAAAAATTTGAATCTGGATAAACTTTTGATAAAATCGCGTAAAAAATGATTGATTAGATTATCGTTAATTGACAGGCTGAACTAACAGATCGGCCTGTCGAACTTGCTCCATTAGCAACTCGAACTAACCATTTTGCTTGCTGAACTTACGATAATATAATTCCTGAGAATCTTTTATTTCCCACCCTAGATTCTTTAGATAGAGCCTCAGTTTTAATTCAATTATTCCAATAAAAAAGTCATTTGATTAAAGCAGTCATATCTAGATAATTTCTAAGGAAATAAATATTTTTGATAATTCAAAAAGTTTTCTTGAATAAATTTACAAAAATTAATTCAACCAATAAACAGACATGAATTATCTGATCCTATCGAATTTCAGTCAATCTAATAATTTAACATAAGTCACTAATTTATTGAAAAAGCATATCGTATTGTTTTAGGATTTATTATAAGCTAGCAAAGGAGACCTGATAGACCTATGTAGTTCAAGCTTTGACAATCATAAAATATAATATCCTAGATACATATTTTATAATTATCAACTCTAATACCACTCCACTGAAGCTTAGAGCTACACTCTCGAACTATATAAAATTACGAAGCCTAACTTATCTAAGTGTCCATGATATATCATAATGTGTCGTATCCTTATAGAATATACATAATCAGCTTAAGGATAAATTCTATCTTACCTTCCCAATTATTTTTATCTTATGTTTCGTTATCTCACCATGAGAAAACTTATCATCCAAGAATAGTATACTGTTCGATTACACCTATGTATCTAAATGGTTAAACGCTTTAGTTTTTCAATTACAAAATAACGCATATAAGAAAATATCATTGACTCCATCAATAGAGCTATAGATTCCATATCTATGAATAATAGGTCTACGCTATTAAGAGTCATGCCTCCAATATACCGGTATGCACACCATCACAAAGTCAAGATGTCACTTTTTGGTACATCAAAAGACATAAGTCAAAACAATGAGCCCATTAATCATTTCAAGATTAAGATACAACACATATAATTGTTTAAAGTGAATTAATATGCACAGATGGAATTATTAATCTAAATCAATTCTACTTTATGTCTCGATCTAATACATCATCACCTATAACAACATGCCAATGTTTCTACTTGCAGAATCAACTCCGATGGCCAAGACATGCCATCTCCCATTAGAAATATAGACAACATAACAATCTTAGCATGAATAAAGCGCCCAAATTTATTTTCTCGATTGCAGATCTTATGATTTAGACCATCAACTTTAAAATCATGTCTTCTGTATAATCTGTCAATCATATGCCTAATTAGTAAACGTTTAGACCGACAGTCTCAGACTTTTGTTTGCTTAACATACATTCAACAAATATGATCGTAAACAGGACAACATTTGGTATATGAACAATAAATAAATTCTTTATTCATAAAATGTCTCCAAAAACATATTACAATATTTTGCTCTTTAGGGTATACATGTATAACATTAGCAATTATAAGTACTGCCCTTTACCTCACCATAGCCATTAATTTACCTCTCATCGGCTAAAATTAACTAGGCGAATTATCGAACCAGGTGTTCCAAAGTACTACAATATATATATATATATATATATATGTATGTATGTATGTATTAGTTTAATATATAGATGCTTCCATCAAAGCATATGTTTTGGCTGAATATTAAATATGCATAAACGAATAGGATATGCATGTAAAAGATAATCTTTTAACGAGAAAATTAAACATAAAATTAACTGGGCGGGGTACAATTTAAAAAGAAATAATATTAGAAAAGGCCATTTAAAAAAGATAAAATGAGGGGAAACAAGGACCCTAAACAAAAGAAATAGCTTCAAAATTATTACTTCTAGCAATGTCAATGTTTGATATTTCTAAAGCTTATGGAATTCATGTTTATAAAGAAAAATGTTTGCAAATCACATTTAAACTTTTATTAATTACAAGTTCATTGACAATTACGTTTTTCTCTTTCCTTGTAGGGCTAGAGTCTAGTGTCGCTGCTTGATTGGCATTCAGACTCCCTCCTTTAAAGAAAGAGCTAGGCTCTAAGGAGATAGCCAAAGCAGTGGAGTCGGCCTTGTAGTCAAAAGGGACATCTTTAGGTGAAACAAAAGGGAGAAGTCATCAAGCATTTGGCCATCTCTTCAGCAAATGCAAGAATTCTAGAGCCTCTGCAACATTGGAGATTTGACCCCCTTGTTGTGATAGCATTAGAGGAGGATAATGTGAGTGGAAGGGTGTTTCGCCCTAGAGTGTTGTTACGGTGATGTTCGCCTTAAGACGTATGCCTAGTTTGGCATAAGACAATGGCAGCACATGGTACTCGCTTGTCGAAGTGGTGATGCTTCTTCTACAATGTCTTCAACTTCTTACAACACTGCTTTTCTTGGCCTATATGGTTGCTTTGTTAACTTGTCATTGATGGTATTTTTTTCACAAGTTTTTTTTCCCATTTTGTAGTAGTTTTTGTTGTTTCTACCATGCAGGATTGTGTGTGTTTTTAGGGGTTTTGTAATACCCCTTGAGCTAAATAATGAGCTTGTGTAAAGCTTATTTAGTTAGGGTAAGAATCATTAACCTTTCAATTTCATTATAAGTGTTATGGTTTACTTAAAACATACATTTTCGTATAAAAGAGTTTTAAAACTGTTGTTTCATTCGTTTCCTTATTTACAACATATACATTATTCAAACTTAGTAATATGAACATAACTATACAAAACATAATAGAGCTGCCAAATTTTACAAAACAGGGTTCCAAGATATGTTTCAAAAGCTGCTCTAAAACATGGTATATTAACAAATCTTTCTCTGACAGCTTTAGATACTTGTTGAACCCCTAACCCTGTACACCCTTACTTACATCATAAGAGCTATAATGAGCTAAAGCTCAGTAAGTAGAAACTAATGCATGAGCATGAACATAGAACGGGAATGCAATCAGACATCTTCTCTTATCAGTTTTCTGTTAATAATTCTTTCTTCTTTTGGGTACCCTTGGAGGGTGGTACTTAACTAGTAATGATAGGCTGTGGTTTTTGAAACCTATTCATCATTTTTGCCAATGTAAAAATAATAATACAGGGTTTTCATCTTGGTCTTTAAACCTCAGGTATTTGCCATATTCAGTCTCAGTTTTGGTGGCTTTTCTTATCTTGGTTCTTCAACCGTAAAGCATTCACCACCCTTTGTTGGGTCCGCTGGCTCCACCTGGGTCCCGTGCCTACCCAACCACCAATTAAGCACCAAACCCTCATTTTAGTTAAAAAACCTCCTTCTCTTCTTGATCATATCACATGTTCTAATGTAAATGTGATGAGTCATGAATGCATTTCATTAATCTATATCATTCCCAAATAACAACAATCCAATCAATGCACCTTAAAACATAACATGACATAGTTCTTGTGATACAATAAAAAGGTAGTTTTTACTTACCTCGAGTTCGATTTGTGTTAAGTGAAAAGATAAGTCCTTTTAGAAGATAAGATGTGCTAAACACCTAGCATTATAAAATCATGTGTCATTTAATTTCTCATAAACCAAACTCATTGATCTAGGTTATAAGTCCATATTACTATGGTTTTACATTAACTCAAACACAAATTGGGATGAACACAAAAAATGTCACAATGCACACCTTTGGCCATGGAAATGCTATATTACTAAAATTAAGATTAAACATAAAGATTAAAAGTTCAATCATCTCAAGAAACATTTTTTTTTAGCTCATTCTTACTACAAATTATATTATGTCAAACACACTCTTTCTAGCCAAAGTTAGGTCTTTAATAAATAATTAACATTTTCAAATATTAAATATCATTAAGGAAGTACATTTTGTTTTTATAAAAATAACCTAACACTTGAGAATCAAGCATGGTGCGAATTTGATATTCCACTTAACCTAGTTTTACATTTTCTTTCCATAAACTCAGAAATAGCATCCTAACTAATTCACATCCATCTACAAGCATTCAAAATATCTTAATAAACACTTAGGATCTATAGAAATAAAGGAAATAACCAAATTCCACAAGATTTCCAATTGTGCAAAGAAACTAACTTAACTAGCTTAGTTTGGGCTCAAATCTGTCCTAGCTTAATTTTCCTATATCTATAACCATATATAACAAAACATAACTTCATTTCATTATAACAAACATAAATATAGATGTTACCTTGTAGGCTTGAAGTTAGGGTGGTTCTGTTGGAGGTCAAAACACTTTATTTTCAACTCAAAATTATGAGAACTTGGCCTGGTTTGTATTACCCAAATTTCTATAGTCTTGTTTATGTTTTTGTGAGCTTTAGAATATGGAAAATGGAGAGAAAGAAGTGGGGAGAGTGCTGGATGGTTTTGGGGCAGCTAGGGAAGATAGGAAGCAAAAATAGAGTTTTCTAGTGCATTTGACTGAGTCAAAAGGAGATAGGTTGAAGGAGGAGGTGGCTTGGGGGCTTTTGTTATCTTTTTCTAGTGTTTGATATGTAGAAAGAGTACTAAATAAGAAAAGAATTTAGCTAATAGTTACCCAATCAAAATCAAGTACAAACGAGTGCAACTTAATTTTTCATAACCTAGTCAACCAACCAATCAAATTCCACCATTTTGTATACTTTTAATTCTAACAAATTCTAGCTATGTTTAAGGTATAAATAGGAAAAACAATTAGTTTAGAATGCATTTAAGATGGAAAAACACTTTCCAATCAATTCATAACTGTTTAGCACATCAATCTTCCTTATCAAGAAACCAAGCTCTTCACTGCAACTAGAGCCTTTTTAAAACGTGCTAAATCATATATTAATAATTTAATGTCATATTTATGAATATAAGCATGTTTATGGATGATTCAATCTAAAAAATAATGAGTACTCATGCTCATAAGATATGCTTTTTATATGCTTAAAATTCAATAATGTTTGTTAATTGCATAGACGCTTATTACTGACTAATTGTGTGTTAATTAGGCATTACATGTTTTGTAATAATAGAGGTAGTTTCTTTGCACTCTGAGTTTGGTTGTGTGTCCAACCTACTAGGGTTAGTTCTATAAAGTATTGTGGTTGACTTTTATACTAAGGTCTTTTGGTCTTAATCAATCATTCTCTATTAGTTTTAGAGATGCACTATAAAGTGCTAGATACATGTTAGACAGTTGGTGTGCCTTTTCAGTTTTTCATTGTTGGAACTCAGTCCATGCTTTTATCTCCTTATGCATTTCTTTAGAACTTACTAGTGGAACTAATTTGTGGCTTGGGTTAAGTTTTCATATGTTATGCAATCATTGGGTCAACATTAGTGTGCCTATTTCTTTAATTTGGAATACAATTGTCTTTCAAAAAAACATATTGATTCTAATTTTTGCAGCATTTTGCTTTTATAGGGACCTTTACGAATTATAAAAACTTCTTTATCAAAGCTAACCATACAATTTATAGAGGGTTGGCAAGTAAATTTAAATTGAAAAAAATGATTCAACTACCGTAACATGTGAGAACTTTACATTGTTATAATTAATTTGAATAAATGTGCACAACTACCTATTTTTGTTGTTGTTGTTGTTATTTTGACAATATAATGGGTACACAACCTAAATTGACTTTTGTTCAACCACTAATTCAGAAGCACATGCATACACCTAATTTGTTGGTTTTTTTTTTATTCAAACAAGTCTAAGATTTGTTTAGGTACATATATATATATATATATATTTGGAAGGGATTTGGGTAAATGGTTTAAAGTTAAGATTTGAATTGAAAGATAGTGACAGTTTAAATTTTATAGGGCAAAACATTGTAGCAATATTATTAGTTCTTTTATCGAGATTATTTGAGAGAAAGTTATTTCAGTTGAGCAATTAGGTAGATAAAAACTTAATTAAAAGTATCTTTAAGAATAAAAAATTGTTTTAGAGAATTATGATAGAAAATTTGAGCGAAAATATATTTGAAGGTACTAATTTGATACGAAAATATTAGATGAAAGAAATTCTTTGAATCATATACATTTAAGATATAAAATTTTAAAAGAAATGTTAAAAAGAAGAAAATAAAAAGATAAAATATTTAGATTAGAAAAGCAAAAGAATAAAAATAAAAAGGAGGGTAAAATAAAAAAAAATAAAATATTTAAGGAAGAAAAGAAAAAAAGTTTAAAAGCCAAAAAAAAAAAAAAAAGAGAACCAAAAGTTTTGATGAAAACAGTGTCAAACATTGACAGTTTTATATATAGTTATAGATTAATTTTACTTGCTCCTCATTAACTTCTTAATGACTTTAGCAATGTCATTTGGTTGAATCTTAACATTTCTTTGAGAAGCTTCGTGTATATTTCTAAATGTTAGATTTGATCAAAATCCCATCAAAATGATTCAAAAATTCACACAATTTGATATAAATTTGAGGGATAAAAACTTAATCCTACAATTAGGGTCAACCATAAAACTCTCTCTCTCTCTTAAATCTACATGGTAAATTATCCAAGTTTCCCTCCTAGCTTTCTTCAGCATCATTGATTCATTGCATCCATTATAGAATATCCCATGTTTATTTTAGCTAAATTCTTACTCTAAGGAAGGTATCACTGTGGTCTCTATGAAAGGAGTTTGGGCTTATTATACGATTCCAATTTCTTTTTCTTCTAGAGGTGTCTCCTATGAAACTACATGTATTGTTGCTGATGAGAATTTGGACGGCATCCTTCATTTATGATGGGATACCCTGTTGGGTTTGTTGCCCTATAAACTATGACATTGTACATATTATTAATAAATAAATAAAGTGACATTTATAATTATTTTAGTTGTTTACATGTATTATGAATACTTTAATAGACATGAAGAAAATTCTATGATTATTTATATAACTATAAATTTAGCATATAAGTGCTTTATGTTTAGAGATAAAATTTATAGATCCTAATCTAATAGGGTATTTGGCAGTGTGATTAAAATTGTTTTTACTGTAGCATATGAGAGCTTTACACTGTAGCGATTTTTTTTATTGTTACTATAGCATGTAAGAGCTTTACACTATTCATAACTGACAAAGTGGTTTAAACCACAACTGCCAAATATGCTATAAATAGTCTGTAATAATCAACTAAAGTTTGGGATCTTTAATTAACTATTATAAGTGCGGTCCAATTTTATTTGTAATGAAATAGTCTTATTTGGGCTATTAATGTAGAGACATTAGATTGAAGGTACTTTATATAATTACATTTTACTAGATAAATTATGAATATCTAACAATCATCCATTACAAATAGAGTTTCAAATTTATTACCATGATGATCATATATTTGACAGTCTTAATCTTGAGTACTTATTAGACTCTTATTTATGACATTGTATTTTTTGACTTGAATGGTAAGATTTGTCTAAACTCAGATCATAAATTAGCATCTTAGAAATATAATATAATAAATGGCTGGGAATAATATTATACAGATATAGAATCCATTTCATTCTTGTGAAAGTTAGAAAAATAGCTCTTTTGAGTGATAATTCGAGGTTTGAACAGTAAAGCACTCATTCATAATAGGATTATGAATTAACTGTCTATTAGAGAATTATTAAAACTCAAGAATAAAAATGTAATAAGAGAGATAAACAGAAATTAAACCTAGTTCTTATTATGAACTATTTATGGAGGAAGAAATTATGTAATAATTATATCAATGGACTGTTTGTTAATTTTCTTTGAGTAATTTGACTATAATCTCAAGAGTTAGGTTTTAAGTTTTTAGTAGAATAACACTAAAACTAATAAATTTGGCACATTAATTAAAGAGTTTTGATTAATTGTCAAATTTATTAGAGCTAGGGTTATAAGTCTATAAGTCCCCAACGCCACCTCTATAACACTATATTGGATTTAATGCATAGCATGAATTATACATATTCAATTTGAAATTGTTGAATTTCAAATCAATTATTTCACACTTGAGATATTAATGCAATATAGAAAAATATTTTCTGTGATAGATAATATAATGTGAAAAATGTTGTTATATTTAACTGAGCATTAGTTAACTAATTAATTGATTAAATTTAATTAATGAGATTAATTAAATATGTTTTAAATTAATTAATTGATAATATTTGAATAATGAGACTATTTAAATATAATTTTAATTTTATGCATGACACATGTGGTGGGATCACATTTTGTTTTTTTTCTAACTTAGACATAAAATTAAATAATTTATTAATTTAAAATCTATTCTTAAATAAATATGATTTGTTTTTCAATTTAAATATATATATAAGATTTTAATTATATTATATTATATATACACAATCTTTTTAAACAAAAATTTCGTCAACTTTTTCTTATGTTAACAAATATATCTTATATATATATATATAATATATGAAATCTTTTAAGTGAAAATTTCGTTAACCTTTTTTTTAACAAATATATATATATATTTAACGAAATTTTCACTTAAAAGATTTAATAAATTATATATATATATATTTATATTTATATTTATATGAAGAATCATGTAATGGTGATTCGTTTCTAAAAAAAAGATAATAAAAACGTGAATAGTGGAGGTGCTTTTAAGCACCCCGATATATCCGATATTGTAGGTATATGATTTACCTACTAAAGAATTTAGTGGGTGGTTATTTCAAATTTAAAAATAAATTAAAATTAATTTAGAATAACTAACTGTTCATATATGAAAAGATAGAGATAACAGTTATCTCAATATCTATCTTTTTCACGTAATTTTTGCAGAATACTCAAAGAAAAAAAACTAAGAGTTTTTTCTCTAGAAAAAAAAGATCTACATCTCATACGTTGAATACATAGTAGATACAGAAAAGTATGAGGTTAATTTATTCTTACAGTTTGATGCCTGCTCGTCTTTCTATTAGTGTGGAGGCCTAGCTTGGAAGATTATGGCATTAAAAAGAAAAGTTAGGATACCCTGATAGTTCTTCAAGAGATTTGTAAGTTTTCTATTATTAATTAAAATTATATAGTTATTCATGATGAACAAATTTTTTTTAGAAAATTTTGTTTGTCAACGATCCGTTACTTCCACTGCATTTCAAATTTAATTCCAACAAATAATATCATAGCGGCTTATAACATATATAATTTTAATTAACATGATTTTATGTCGATAATATCATGTTCTTGATACATGTTTGTGGGCCTTTTACATTTTTGCAATTTTTGTTCATGTGATGAATGGTTATTTTATGAATGGATTTGTTGTTGTTAATTATACGGTCCTTTTGGATTTGTAATTTTACTTTCATTTTTATTATATCAAATTTGTATAAGCCCATAAGGAGGCATAGGCTTTTTATAATTTATTATTATTATTATTATTTTTCCTTCTTTCTTCATTTTAATGCACTCTGCACGTGGGACTTTTTAAGTGTTGTCTTCATTAATGCACTTGGATTAAAAAAAAAAAGGAAATGATGATCACTTACGCATATTTCATGCATTTGATGTGTAGATTGGAAAGGGCTATTAATTAAAAAAAAAGGAACATGGTGATCACTTATGCATATTTAATGCATCTGACGTGTAGATTGGAAAGGGCTATTAATTAATGAAAAAAAGAAGATTGAATATAGCGAGAATTGCTCTTTACCTGGTCTAAAGACTACACATGGAAAAGTTGGAGAAGAAGGAGAGGAACATGCCTCCTAGGTTACCTTGAATAGGCCCATGGACTCCTGGCCCAGTTAAGAACTTGGGCCTATCAAATTCAAGAGTAGACCACCCGATGAAGACTACAACATTGCAGCTAGGAATTATATATAATTACAAGAAGACCTACGTAATTTTTTTTTCTTTTTTATGGTTTGTAATTTAATTATCCAAAAAGACCTAGTCAGAAATCCATTATTTATTTTATTTTCATGCATTATAACATGTCATATAGGAAAGCATCCACTTATAGTTATTGTAACATGACATGCATACACTTGCATATTATTTCATTTTTTATAAAGTTGTTTATAATATGATTTAATATGTGTTAGAATTAATTTAATGGGATTAACTTAATGAGATTGGTTTTATAGAATTTTAATTTATTTTATTAATCAACCAAATAATGTGATTTTAGTTTTAATAGTTAAAACTTGGTAAAATTCACATTAATTCTTAGTTATCTAATTTTAAATTGTTTAATGTTGGGTAGCTTAGAAAATTCATAATAAATTTAGAGTTTTTAGAAAATCTGATAATTTATCTAAGTGTAAATAAGATGGGATTCTATTACACATAATAATACCTAGTAATTAAAAATTGTTTTTATTTACTAGAATTATGAAATATAGGATATTTTATAAGATAAAACACATCATTTTAAACTAAGGAGTGGAAAAAGGTAATATGATAATATAACTTGCGGTCTCTACTATTAGCATAGCACTGTGAGATTTAGGTGGCGTCTCATGAAGCTTTGATTTCATCCTTCTTACGGAGAGTGTTCATTTAAATCAATAACAAGGTTGACTTTCAAGAGATAGGATTTTATAATGTATTTTAAAATTGACCTACCCTATGGTGAGTTAAGTTGTTAAAATATGAAATAGTGGGTTACACTCACAAAGATATAATTAAATTGTTAATTGTATCTTGACCAAAATAAATGGTTATTAATAAATATAGAAAATATGAGATATTTTGAATATATTTATAAATTGAGAATGTCTCAATTCAATTTATAAATAATTTGACCTACCGTACAACGGTACTTTATTTATTAAAATTAAATAACCGTGGAATAAGTAAAATATTTTATGTGTTTTTCATATGCATCATGCATCACGTTTACTATTCCAAAACATATGTTTATGATGTTTTTGCAATTATTTAATTTATGTCATTTATTTATTTATTACAGCAATAATGTCTAATCTAATCGTCGCTATTCTCTCAAATGAAAAATTAACTAGAGATAATTTTGTTAAGTGGAAGAGTGACATGAATATTGTATTAATTTGCAAGAATTACAAGTTTGTCTTGATGGAGGAATGTCCTCCACTGCCTGCTACTAATGCCTCTCATAATGTATGAGATGTATATGATCGTTGAATCGAGACAAACAATAACGCCTGCTACTTCCTTTTGGCTAGCATGTTTAATGTGCTTAGGATGAAGCATGAAATCATAGACACTGCTTATGAGATAATGAAGTCTTTGCAAGACATGTTTGGCAAAACTTCTAAAAGGCATGCTATGAAGCCGTTAAGGCTATTACAAATGCCAAAATGAAGGTAGGGGTCTCAGTCAAAGAACATGTTCTTAGCATGGGCAACTATCTCCATAAGGCCGAGATGGACGGGGCGGTGATAGATAAAGCCATATAGGTGGGATGATTTTGGAAACCCTTTCCCCTGCATTCCTTCAGTTTAAAAGCAACTATTTCATGAACAAGCTGAAATATAACATGACTAAGTTATTGAATGAGCTACAAATATTTGAGCCTATTTTGAAAGAAAAGAGTAAAGAAGGTGAGACAAATATTGCAAAGGCTCAACCTTCCTCTTTTGCCAAAAAAAAAAGGTAGAGAAAGAAGAAAACTGAAGGAAGTGGTAAGTATAAGAATAGAGGATAGCCTAAGAGGAACACAAGCAACAACAACAAAAGAGCTTAAAGCAAAAAAAGCCTAACAGAAAATGTTTCCATTGTGGTATAGTTGGGTATTAGAAGAGAAATTACAAGAAGTATCTTCAGGAGTTCTGAAGAGTTCAAAGAAAAGAAGAACAACGGTAAATCAGATTTATTTGTTTTAGAAGCTTGTTTAGTTGAAGATCATACTCTACCTTGGATAGTTGATTCAGGGGCAACTAACTATGTTTGTTCTTCTTTGCAAATGCTTAGTTCTTCAAGAGAGCTTGCCGATGGGGAACAAACAATGAAAGTGGAAACATGAACGGTTGTTTTGGCAAGAACAATGGGAGTAGTTAAACTTTATTTTAAAAATAGGTTTTTAATATTGGACAATGTTTAGTATATTACGAGTTTTTGTAGAATGATTTCTATATCTAGGTTATTTGAACAAATGTTTAATGTTTCTTTTAATGGTAATTATGCTAATATTTCTAGAAATAGTTTGGATATATGTTCGACACATCTAGAAAATGGGTTTCACACTTTAAGGCCCAACAAAAAATCACTGCTCAATACCGTAATGTTCAAAGTTGAATAACCAAAACCCAAGAAGCAAAAGGTTTCTTTTGATGATGAGATATACTTATGGCACCTTAGATTAGGTCATTTTAACTTTGATAAGATTAACAAACTAGTAAAGGATAGTCCTTTAAGAGAATTAAAAGTTAGTTCTCTATCAGTTTATGAATCTTATCTTAAAGGGAAAATGACTAAAAGGCCTTTCTCTACAAAAGACGAAAGGGCCAAAGAACTACTTGAGCTAATACATTCGAACGTCTGTGGTCCATTAAATGTACAAGTATGTGGTCGTTACGAATATTTCATCACATTTTATTGACGATTATTTGAGGTATGGATACATGTACCTAATGCAAAGGAAATCTAAAACTTTTGAAAAGTTCAAAGAATTCCAAATGGAAGTTGAAAAGCAATTAGGAAGGTCGGCGAAGACTCTTTGATCTGATCAAGGAAGAGAATACCTTGATACTGGGTTCAAGGACTATTTGATAGAACATGATATTCTATCATAACTCATGGCACCTGGAACACCACAATAGAATAGTGTTGCAGAGAGAAGAAATCGGGCGTTGCTTGATATGGTGAGATCCATGCTCAGTTACTCATCATTACCCACTTCATTCTGGGGATATGCACTACAAACTATACTATATCTTCTAAACATGGTTCCATCTAAGTCTATTCTAAAACCTTAGAGTTATGGAATTGTCGCAAACCTAATATGCAACATATCCCTATATAGGGGTGTTCAACATATATGCTGAAAGAAAAGACCGAGAAGCTAGAACTATGTTTTAAAGTATGCCTATTTGTAGAATACCCCACTAGTAAAAATTGAGGATTACACAACAATTTTAAATCATCGTGTAAAGCATTCACGACGGTCAAAATTAAAGCATTCACGATGGTTAAAAAACCGTCGTGATCATCCGTTGTGGTACCCAAGAGATTTTTCACGACGGTTTTTTTTACCATCATGGAATACCACTAATGGCGGGTATCAAGTGTGGTTTATAGGAGGTTACCATGATGGTTTTTTAAAAATCGTCATAGAATGTGTAGATTATATGACGATTTTCAATGAAAACTGTCATATAATCTTAGTTAATTTCTACCTTCCATGATGGTTTTTGTAAAAACCATCGTGGAAGGTATAGTTTCCACTACGGTTTTTGAAATATCAATCATAAAAAAAATTACCAGAATTTCTAATTTCCCATGGGATGACCAATCCCATATATTATCCACAAATACAAGGCCCTGATTACTAGTGAGTTTTAAGCAACAAAAAATATAAATAATTGCTATGATGGTCATAGAGGATTTTCATCACACGTGTAGTACGCATCACATATACAAACACATACACAAATACATAGAAAGTAATTAAAGCTAAAACTAAAACTAAAGTTAGAATTAAACAACTAAAACAAACTAGTTCACAAAAACCATAAAATAATTAAAACTAAAACAATATAACTAAAAATTTAAAAACACTAAACAATAAAAAAAGAAATAGAAAGTTACCAAATAGCAGTCGGAGGAGGCCAACGGCAGGGTCATAAAGGTAATGAGCTCAAAGAAAAGAACATTTAGATCATTCATCAAACTATAGTGAGCATCACATACATAAACCATAAATAATTAAAACTAAAATTATATAACTAAATTAAAAAAAAAAACCAAATGGAGATCGGACGTGGGCTATGGTGGGTTCATGGTGGCGACGAGCTTAAAGAGAAGACACTTGAAGAGAAGAACCTTCACAAATGAGGGATGGGGACGAGCTCGTAGGTTGTGGAGGCCTTGAGGCTAACAGCAGCATGTTGGATTAAGGCAAAGACGACAGTGGCAATAGTAGTGGTAGGGAGAGAGGACTTGAGGGTTAAAGAGAGAAAGGTAGGATTGGGTTTAGAGAGAAAATGGTTAAGTTTGAATGCTAATTCGAATAAGAAAGAGAGAGAGAGGGCCCTTTAAAATTTCACTGATTGTGGTAAAGGTGAGCTTTTTAATTTTCGTTGATCATCTTTCACAACAATTTTTATAAAAATCATCATATAATATGCCTCTTACCGTGACGATTTTTTAAAAACCGTATTAGTAAATTTGGCTTACTATAACGGTTTTTTAAAAAAACCATCATGCTACATGTGGCCCATTCCACGACAGTTTTCGTCTTCATGGGCGTAACTCTTTGCTTTTTTTTCCTTTATCATGACAGTTTTTGAGAAAATGTCGTTAAATAATGTATAATCTCGAATTTGTTGTAGTGCCTAAAGGGGATGAAGGGATGATTGTTTTATAGTCCACAAGAAAAGAAGGTATTTGTGTTAACAAATGCCACTTTTCTCGAGAATGATTTTATGACAACTTATAAACCTCGTAGCAAAGTTGTACTTAAAGAGTTACTTTTTGATCAAATTAGACCACAACCGACAACCGTTCTTGAAGGATAAGATAAGGAGATCACATCTCCAGATCAGGAAATCATACCACCTCGACGTAGTGCGAGGGTTGTGAGACCACCTGCTCGCTAAAAAGAAATTGGAGAAGCACATGTTACTATCTTTGATAATGGTGAGGATGATCCATTGATATATCTTTATTCAATGGAAGATTTTGAGAAGGAGAAATGGTTAGAGTCTATATACCTAGAAATGAAGTCCATATACTCCAATTTAGTTTGGGAACTTGTAGACCTACCTGAAGGGATAAAACCCATAGGGTGTGAATAGATCTACAAGAAGAAAAGAGGAGCAGATGGGAAAGTTAAGACTTTTAAAGCTAGGCTTGTGGCAAAGGATTATACCCAAAAGGAGGGAGTTGACTATAAAGAAACTTTCTCACCCATAGATATGCTTAAATCCATTTGTATTCTTTTATCTATTGCTGCATGTTTTAATTACGAGATATGACAAATAGATGTCAAGATTGCCTTTTTGAATGGTTATCTTGAGGAAAGCATCTATATGGTGCAACTAGAAGGGTTTGTAGTCAAAGGTCAAGAGCAAAAAGTTTGCAAGTTACAAAGGTCCATCTATGGACTTAAGCAAGCTCCAAGATCTTGGAACTTAAGATTTGATGAGGCTATCAAATCTTATGGTTTCGATCAAAATATTGATGAAGCTTGTGTATACAAGTACATCAAAGGTAATAAGGTCAAAGGTAAGAAGGTGGTTTTCTTAGTTTTTTATGTAGATGATATCCTACTTATTAGGAATGATGTAGGGATATTATCTAATGTAAATAAATGGCTTTCTAACCAATTCCAAATGAAAGTTATGCTTTTGGAATCCAACTCATAAGAAATCGCAAAAACAAACTGTTGGCGCTATTTTAAGCATCATACATCGATAAGGTGCTTATCAAATTTTCAATGCAAAACTCCAAGAAGGATAATTTACCTACATGTTATGGAGTTTATTTTTCAAAAAAACAGTGTCCTAAGACATCTTAAGAGGAAGAAAACATGAGACAGGTACTCTATGCATCTACAATGGATGTTTAATGTATGTCATGTTGTGTACAAGACTTGACATTTACTATGTGGTAGGTATGGTCAGCCAGTATCAATGAATTAGATCATTGGGTGGCAGTTAAGCATATTCTCAAGTATCTTAGGAGAACAAGGAACTATATGCTGGTATATTCTAGTGAGAATTTGATTCCCACTAGATACACTTATTTTAATTTTCAATCAGACAAAGACATGTAAATCTATGTTTAGATTAGTGTTACCTTTGGTGGTGGAGCCATAGTTTGGAGAAGCATTAAAAAATCATGTATTGTTGATTCGATTATGAAAGCTGAATATGTGGCTGCTTGTGAAGCAGCTAAAGAAGTTGTTTGACTCCGTAACTTCTTAAATGATCTAGATTTCGTTCTAGACATGGATAAACCACTCACACTGTATTATAATAATGGTGGTGTAGTAGCAAATTCAAGAGAACTGAGAAGCCACAAAAAAGGAAAGCATATAGAGTGAAAATATCATTTGATTAGAGAGATAGTGCTCAAGGCGATGTAGAAGTTGTAAAGATAGTGTCGAAAAACAACTTTGCCGACCTTTTCACTAAGATGTTATTTGCAAAGAGTTTCAAGGGAAATTTGGAAGGCTTAGGTTTTAGAGACATGTCTCACCTGCTTTAGGGCAAGTGGGATATTGTTGGGTTTGGTGCCCTATAAGCTGTGACATTGTATATATTATTAATACATAAATAAAGTAATATTTATAATTATTTTGGTTGCTTATATGTATTATGAATACTTTAAGAAACATAAAAAAATTCCATGATTATTTATGTGACTATAAATTTAGTATATAAGTGTTATATGCTTAAGGATAATCTTTATAGATAATAATCTAAATAGTCCATAATAATTAATTAAAGTTTGAGATCTTTAATTAAATATTACAAGTATGGTTCAATCTCTTTTAGAATGAAATAGTCTCATTTGGTCTATTAATGTAGAGACGTTGGATTGGATATACTTTATATAATGAGATTATATAAGACTGGACCAGATAAATTATGAATCCCTAATAATCATTCATTACAAATAGAGAATTCAAATTTATCACTATGATGATCATATATTTGACAGTCTTACTCCTGAGTATTTATTAGACTCCTATTTATGACATTATGTTTTTTGACTTGCATGGTAAGATTTGTCTAAACACATATCATAACTTAGCATCTTGGATACATAATGTAATAAATGGCTGGAAATAATATTATATAGATATGAAATCTATTCCTTCCTTATGGAAGTTAGAAAAATAACTATCTTGAGAGATAATTTGAGATTTAAACAGTAAAGCACTCGTTCATAATAAGATTATGAATTAACTATCCATTAGATAATTATTAGAACTTAAAAATAAAGATGTAATAAGAAAGGTAAATGGAAATTGAACCTAGCTCTTATTATGAACTATTTATAGAGTACTGACTTATATGTAATAATTATATCAATGAACTACTTACTAATTTTCTTTGAGTAATTTTCACTATAATTTCAAGAGTTTAGTTTTCAGGTTTTTAGTGGAGTGACACTAAAACTAATGAATTTGGTACATTAATTAAAGAGTTTTGATTAATTTATAAATTCATTGGAGCTTGGGTTATAGGTCCATAGGTCTTCAATGTCACCTCTATAATACTATATTAGATTTAATGCATAGAATGAATTATACATATTTAATTTGAAATTGTTGAATTCCGAATCAATTATTTCACACTTGAGATATTAATGTGATACTAAAAAAGTTCTTTGTGATACATAATATAATGTGATTAATGTTTTCATATTTAATTGAGCATTAGTTAATTAATTAATTGATTGATTACATTTAATTAATGAGATTTATTAAATCTGTTTTAAATTAATTGTTTAATAACATTTAAATAATGAGATTATTTAAATATAATTTTAGTTTTGTTTATTTAAATATAATTTTAATTTTATGTGTAATACATATGGTGGGACCACATTTTATTTTTTCCCACTTGGACACAAAATAAATGATTGATTAATTTAAAATCTATTCTTAAATAAATATGATTTATTTTTGAATTTAAATATATATATAATTTTAATTGTATTATATATCTACGAAATCTTTTTAAACAAAAATTTCGTTAACTTTTTCTTATATTTACGAATGTATCTTTTATATATTTATGAATGTATCTTTTATATATATATGAAATCTTTTAAACGAAAATTTTGTTAAAATATATATATATATATATATATATTATTATGAAGAATCATGAAATTGTGATTTGTTTCCCCCAAAAAAAAAAAAGATAAAATATAAACGTTAATCATGGAGGCACTTTTAAGGACCTCTCCATATATTTGATATTGTAAGTGTATGATTTACCCACTAAAGAGTTCAGTGGATGGTTATTTCAAATTTGAAAATAAATTAAAATTAATTAAGAATAACTAACTGCTCAGTAATAAAAAGATAGAGATAACAGTTAACTTAGTATCTATCTTTTTCACATAATTTTTGCATACTCAAGGACAAAAATCTGAGAGCTTTTTCTCCAAAAAAAAGATCTATTATCTCATGTGTTAAGTACAAGCAGATACATAAAAGTGTGAGGTTAATTTATTTCTACAGTTTGAAGCCCATTCGTCTTTTCATTGGTGTAGAGGCCTTAGAAGGTCATGGTATCAAAGAAAAAAGTTAAGATACCCTGATAGTTCTTCAAGAGATTTGTAAGAATCCTTCAAGCTTTCAATTATTAATTAAAATTATATAGTTATTCCCGATGAACAAATTTTTATTTTGGAAAATTTTATTTGTCAACGATATATTACTTTCGCAACGTTTTAAATTAATTCCAACATACCCACACAAACAAACACACACGGACAAAGCAAAAGACTATAAGAAGAGCCCAAAGAAGCTCTTGGGATGGCACAAGGCAACTACCCACCTGCAACCGAGGCAAAGATAGCGCCTAGAGCACGAGCTTATGGGCGATAACTCACTCTGCCATTTACCACTTCACCTATGTGGTTAAGCCTCGTACGCTCCATTTGCATCCTCAAGTTTTCTCTGTAATGCTTCTACACTCACAACTAAAACCATCCCAACACCCATGTTGAAAATACTCCTCATCTCAGCTTCTTCTGCTCTTTCCACCATAGATGACAGAAAACATGAAGAAACTAGACGAGACATAAACAAAAAAAAAATGATGGGGAAAGACAGCTATATACTTGCAATTTCAAATGCCAGTAAAGGTGCCAAATGACATCATTTGTTTACCTCTTGAATCCATTTAAAAACAACTGGAACATCCCATGAATCCTTATCGAAAACAGCTCCGAGGCCTTTAGGAAACACCTGAGGTATGTTGTCAGCAAAGCCACCACCCGTGATATGAGCAATCCCCTTTACACCTCCTTTGTTAATCAAATCAAGTAACTTACGAAAAGGATTTTAAAAATTCATGCTCCTAAGATTACACAACACGACTATGTCGAGGAATCGATCTTAACCTGCGTAACATATATCACAGTTGGTGCTATTAGAGCTTCGCCTAATGTTATGGCTTCACCAATAAGTCGGTCTCTCAAAGATGGTCCACTATGGGCCACAACCCTGTGGAACATGTACAACAAGACATAAATATCATCACTTACACAAATGTAAAGAATTAAACAACAAAGGACATTCTTTGAGGTTAATTTGTAGCTAAAACTCCGTATTTGCCAACCTTCTTACAAGGGAGAAACCGTTGGAATGGACTCCACTAGAAGGCAATCCAATGAGGACGTCTCCAACAACAATGTTTTTACCGTCTATAACTGAATCCTTCTTGACAATGCCAACCTCAAAACCACTGAGATCATACTCACCTACTGCATAGAAATCCGGCATCTCTGGAGTCTGCAATACACGTGAAATTCACTGAGACCAACCTAAGAGATTCAACTCATTTTTATGCTTACAAATCAATACAACAAAAGATCTAGTGGATTTATTTAGTTGATGAACTAATCTTCCCTCCTAATGTCACATAACCTAAAAGATATTGCAACTGTTGATTAAATAAACAAGTTTTTATTTTGTTTTATTATTGTGTCTGGTATTGATTCCTTCCTCACCCCAACCATAAGTTAAAAGTTCGAGTCACGCTTAGTCCCACTTAAAAATAGTGGCATATGTTAAAACAAAATTGTGATGAAAACCATCATCACCCAGGATCATTCAGGTTGAGGGTTTGAGTCAAGCTTAATTCCACTCAAAAGTAGTGGCATTCCCCCTCCCCGTATAAAACAAAAAAAAAAGGTCAGTAAATTTAATTCATTCCCTCTCTAATAATGTATCTTATTACTGCAACATATACACTATATCGCACTGCATCCAAAAATCCTTTTCTTTCCGTGTCTATAAACCCGTTATTCACTTATAAGGCCTAGTCTAATATGTAGATATTTTTTATACTGGGTTTTATTGTTTTATTAATAGTAGAATTATAAACTATACCCATGAGTTAAATAAGATTGATTTACTACAATTTTTTTTTTAAATTCCCAATACATCGTCTTGGTTAATATACATGCACACATATGAGAAATTACGGTGATGGTGCTTTTTGAAGCCTATGATTTTTGAAGTCTACTTTAAACAAATATTTCTACTTTCGAGATTAGTTAAATTAAGAAAATCTCAATTTCTTTTAAGCGAAACTAAAAGAAGCTCTATTTTTAAAAGTTTAATCTTGTAAATCTTTGATTGCTTTTCGATAAATTGTTGAATGATCTCCGTAATTGCCAACGAAAGTCTAAGTTACGAATTTATTGATTTTTTATTTTTTAAGAAAATAGATATATTCTTTTCATTTTTTTAAGGAGATATATTCTTTTTTATTTTAAGAAACTAAATACATTCACTAAAGGCTATTCTTTGAAAAGGTACTTTTTCTTTTCCTAGTACGCATCTCTTTATACGCGTGTGCAAAATGATGACCTAAGAGTGTTAAATTTCTATTATTCGTCCATGATAAGAATATGTAACCAGCTTATATTTTTCTCCTTGTTTTCTTTATGTAATATATATATATATATATATATATATGTTATGGTGCATTAGAAAACGCTATAATTGATGCTTTCTCTCGACTTTAGAAAACATTTGGCTAATTAGTGGTCTAAGAACTGACTAACCGTCCTCTGATATGGAAAAAAGAAAAAGAAGCACTCTAGTCATAATAAAGAAGAGTTGATTATGCATACTAAATTTTGTCAATGATCTTGTAGTTGGGGTTTGCGCATAATATTCCAAGTTAACCAACTTGATCAGCTATAGCGAGACACTGCCAACTCATATATATTCCACAATCTTGTGTCTCATATAATGGTTTTTAAAAAAAACTGTCGTAGTAGATACCATACATACCACGACTGTTTTTTTAAAAAACCGCCATAGTAGCTCACTTAAAACCTTTTTTTCCACCTCGACAATCAAACACAAATCAGAAACTCACCCCTCAAATAAGAACACAGACCCCTCCGAAACTATTGCCACCGTCTCTCTCCGCCTTCACACTCCTTAATCTCTTTCCTAATTGTAAGTTTTTATTAGAAATTGATAAATTATTGTTGGTTTTGTTGTTTGATCTGAAATTGATAAATATTTTGTTGGTTAATCCATGTTTATTGTATTGTAGATTATGGGTATGATTCTTTGTTTTATGATGGGTATTTGTAATTTGTCTTATGATGGGTGAATGTTTTTTGCACATGTTTTATGATTAGAATATATAAGATGGGTATTTATATAATTTGTGAATTTAATTTTAATTGAATATTTGCTATTTATTATTTCGATTTAGGACTTGTGAAATGGATAGGAAATGAATGTGAGATTTTTGATTGTCTAGAAAATATGTAAATGGTGTGAAAAAGTTCTTGGATTTAGCCAAAAGTCATGGCAATGGTTATAAAATTCTGTGTTCTTGTGTTCAAAATGGAAACCATAAATTGCATCCAATTCTAGTTGTTAGAGGACATTTATTTCGAAATAAAATTATAAGTAGTTATCAAACGTGGCATTTGCATGGCGAGTCTAATTTCAATCCAACTTTAGTAAGTAAAGAAAAGGAAGCTATTGTGGAGGATAACATAGATGATCATGACAATCTGGTTGACATGGTCAATGATTTGGAAGAACACTTCTTGCACTGTCTGGATTTATTTGTGATAATGATGAATGATGCCAAGACACCCGTGTATGAGGGGTGTACCAATTTTACCAAATTGTCCACTTTAGTTGAATTATGGAATTTGAAAGCATCGAGTAGGTGGTTAAATTCCAATTTCATAAAGGTTTTGGAATTTTTAGGAAGGCTTCTACCAAAGGGTAATAAATTACCAACTAGTATGTATAAGGCTAAAAAGACTTTGAGCACTTTGGGAATGGAGTATGAGAAAATTCATGCTTATGAAAATGATTTTGTTCTTTATAGGAATGAGTATAAGGACGAGAATTATTGTCCAGTTTGTCAACAAGCAAGGTGGAAGAAAGGAAAGGAGCCAAAAGATGGTGAGAATGGAGTGCCAAAAAAAGTATTATGGTACATTCCACCGGTACTACGTTTGAGGCGTTTATTCAAAAACTTAAAACACGCTAAGAATTTGACATGGCATCATGACAAACGGGTCGATGGTGGTTTGCTCAGACACCCAGCAGATTCACTAGAATGGAATACTTTTGAAGCCGATCATCTCGACTTTAGTGCGGATCCAAGAAATATACATTTTGCTTTATCGACAGATGGAATGAACCCACATGATAACATGAGTAGTAGGCATATCACTTGGCCCATAATACTTGTTAACTACAGTCTCCCTCCAAAGATGTGCATGAAGCGGAAGTTTTTAATGTTGTCTTTATTGATTTCGGGTCCTCATCAACCAGGCAATGACATTGATGTATACTTGGCACCGTTAATCGATGACCTAAAAAACTTGTGGGAAAATGGAGTCGAAGTTA
>CAMOHE010054248.1:0-21158 GCA_946598075.1 Artocarpus hirsutus | reverse complement strand
ATGAAGCGGAAGTTTTTAATGTTGTCTTTATTGATTTCGGGTCCTCATCAACCAGGCAATGACATTGATGTATACTTGGCACCGTTAATCGATGACCTAAAAAACTTGTGGGAAAATGGAGTCGAAGTTAAAGATGCTAGTCAAGAAGAGACGTTCACACTCCATGCAATGTTGATATGGACAATTAAAGACTTCCCCACATGTGGCAATTTATTTGGTTATTCGGTGAAGAGTTCTATTGGTTGTCCTATTTGTATGACAAAAATGTCTCACAAACGGTTGAAGAATGGTAAGAAAACCGTTTTTCTTGGTCATAGAAGATGGTTGCCAAGAGATCATCATTACCGCAAATAAAAGAAAGCCTTTGACAACAACAACGAAGAAAGAGACCCTCCTCATCCTTTGATAGGTGAACAAATATTTGAAATGGTAAAAGATATAAGAGTGTTATTTGGAAAAAGAAAGTGAGGTAAGGATGAGTCGTCGATTGATGGACCATGAAAAAAAAGATCAATCTTTTTTGATCTTCTGTGTTGAAAGACACTTTTGGTTTGTCATTACTTGGACGTTATGCATATTGAGAAAAACATTTGTAAATCCATAGTCGGCATGTTGCTTGACATTCCAGGCAAGACTAAGGATGGTGAAAAAGCTTGGTTGGATCTCATGGAAATAGAGATTAGGCCTAATTTGTTTTCCAGGAAAAGAGAGAACCACGCTTACTTACCTCTGACAAAGCACACGATATCAAGAGTGGAAAAGAGAAAGCTTTGTGAATGGCTTGCTTCATTGAAAGTGCCGGATAGGTATTCTTCAAACGTTAAAAAGTTCATGTCAGTGAAGGATTTGAAACGTATTGGCATGAAAACACACTATTGTCATATTTTGGTGTAACAATTACTACCACTTGCTTTGTAGGGAATTCTAACAAAGGATGTGAGATTTGCAATTACCAAGCTATGCTCGTTCTTCAATTCAATATGCTCCAAGGTAATTGATCCACTTATGCTAGATTTATTGCAATCAGAGTTGGTGCAAACCTTATGCATACTTGAGAAATATTTTCCATCAGCATTTTTTAACATCATGATTCATCTAACAGTGCACTTAGTATGTGAATTTAAGTTATGCAAATTGGTGTATTTGAGATAGATGTACCAATTTGAAAGATATATGAAGGTTTTGAAGGGCTATGTGAAGAAGCTAAATAGGCCAGAGGGATGTATTGTAAAAAGTTATATAGCTGAGGAATCGGTTGAATTTTGCTCTGAGTACTTATATAATGTGAAAGCAATTGGGGTGCCAAAGACTATAAACATTGAGGCTAGAGGACTATCTATTGGCAATCCTTCCTTAATAAATCAAGAGGAGTGAGAGCAAGCTTGTCTTTATGTCTCACACAATACTAATAAAGTAAAGCATTCATTGAGGTGGACATGTATGAATTAAAAAAAGCAAACTCAAAAAGAGCAAGAAATGAGAAATTGTTGCAAGATGAACACAACCAGACCTTTTGGTTGTAGATTAGAGTACATATCTATGACAAGTGCTCCACATCACAAGATGGAGGTATGTCAAAAGACTTGAAGAACCTAGCTAGAGGACCGTGATTGGTAGTTACAAGATATGCGCCATATTCCTTAAATGGTTACACTTTCAACACTTGCAAAAGAGATGAGAAGCATCCTGTCCAAAATAGCGGTGTGACTCGTCGTGCTAAGGCTATGCATATTGCCTCTGCCAAGGACAAGAATCTAGTATATGGGACCATGAACTACTTTGGTTTCATTGAAGATATTTGGGAACTTAATTATGGGGGATTTCGCATAGCATTTTTTAAGTGCAAGTGAGCCGACAATAACTATATTATGAACGATAATGATGGCATCACGATGGTTGACTTTAGAAGATTAGGAAACAAGAATGATCCCTTCATTGTGGCATCACAAGCAATCTAAGTTTTTTATACTACGAATCCCCAAGACATGGATTGTCTCTAGTTGTCCTGATGAAGCTAAGAGTAGTTTGATAGTGAAGAAGTTGTCTAGGATTGCACGGACATCTCTTCATTCACAAAGGGATTGCCATCGGTTCAAGAGATAGATGATTTTAAAGATGATATTTCGCAATTGCTTCATGAAGATGTGAAATGGATATGTATTGAAGAACTAATGAAAAAAAAGAGAAAAAATTATTAATTTATTTGATATATATTTCTTTGTTTAGTTTTGCACTTTTTTTAAGGGTTTTCGATATCTATTTATAGTTATATTTGTGATGAAAATAGGAAAAAATAAACATTCTAGGCCATTAGATGCTTAACACAAGGGTTGGCTAACCTGGGCAGTAATTTTGACCATTTTTTTTACAACGGTTTTCTTAAGAAACTGTTGTAAAAAAGCATATTCCATGACGATTTCTAGGAAACCGTCTTGGAAACTGTAGGTGCAAAAGAAGCTTACACGATGGTTATTACAAAAACCGCTGTGTAAGCATCCTCTTACATGAGGGTTTTTTTACAAAACCGTCATGAAAGCTCAAGCATTACATGATGGTTTTAGGAAAAACCGTCTTATAAGGTCCCCACGAGGGCTTTACAATTTTTGAAAATCGTGTGGCCCTCTCCATTTTCAAACCGATCCCCCTTCTCAACTGCCCCTGCCTCTCTCTAAAAGTTTCTCTCTCTATCTCAAGCTCTCTCTTCTTTCACTGTCGCCATTGTTGCCTCTCACCGTTGCATTGCCTCCCCTCTCGGTAAGTGCTCCTCCCACTCTCTCTCCTCTTTCCCTCTCCCATCCCCTTATCCCCCTAGCCTTCCCCTCCCTCCCCTACCCCACCCTCGTGAACCCTCCCCACCCCACCCCATCCCGCCTCCCCTTAGCCCCGGGCTCCTTCTTCCCGCCCCCACCCCACCCCCTAACCCTCCCCCACCTCTTCCCCTGACCCTACATGTTTTTAATATGTGAATTTATAATATGTGAATTTTTCTATGTGAATTTATAATATATGAATTTCTACTATGTGATTTTTAATATGTGAACTTATAATATATGATTTTTTAATATGTGAATTTATAATACGTGATTTTTTTATATGTGAATGTTTAATATGTGATTTTATAATATGTGAATTTGATAATATGTAAATTTATAATATGTGAATTTATAATATGTGATTTTTAATATATAAATTTATACTATGTCAATTTATAATATGTGATTTTTAATATGGGAATTTATAATATGTGATTTTTAAAATGTGAATTTATAATATATGAATTTATAATATGTGATTTTTAATATGTGACTTTATAATATGTGAATTTTTAATATGTTAATTTTTTACGGTACGATTTTAATTTAATATTAGTATGTGTGTGTTAGTTTTTGCTTACTTAGAACAGGTAAAATGTCTCGCGAGATCGATAGTGACCAATATGAAGAAGAGTACGAAGAGTACACTCTATCTTCCTCTCAATATAATAAGGGAAAACAACATAGTAAGCCATGTAGGTGAACTAAATTCGATCCTAAAGTAGATTTTGATCGAAGAGCTATTTTGATGAAAAAAGTTCATTGGACAAAAAAAAAAAGGTTTAAGAATAAAAGTGACCTTTGATTCAAAAGACCAATTGGAAGGTGCAACCAGCCATGAATTAAGTAGTTAGATTGGAGTCCTTAGTCGAGAACATGTTCTTATATGGATTAAAGATTGGAGGTCTAAGGAATTAAAACAAATAAAAGATGTAATTTGGAGAGAGATTTATGAAGCTTTTATAGTCGAGGATTGGTATAAGAAAAAGACTTTGAAGGTTTGTAGTGAATTAGCAAAAAGGTTTAGATCCGACCTCTATGTTACCTTCATACAGCCATACATTTTCATTATAGAGGAGGATGAAAATGTATATAAGTGATCTCCTATGATAGTACACTACTACCCCTCCATAAACGATGATGATTTGGAAGCTTTTATGAGGTATCGACGTTTCGTCGAATTCCAACTGCTATCATCAAATGCAAGAAAAATAAGAGTGAAAAATGAATACTGCTCTATGGTTGGCCGAGTCAAATATAGAGAGCTCGAGTAATCAATGGTACATTAATATCTTACTTATATTACATATATAAATTATTCTATCATTAATATGTTCCTAACATAGCATAATACAGTTAGCTAAGACGGGCATGCTACTAACACAGAAGGAGTTGTGGGTAAAATTACGTCAAGCTCTCAATGGACAGTTTAAATCCAAGAGTACCAGAAGTTGAAAACTTGATTGTAAGTTTATTGAACACAAACTATTAATTTGTAATTTAATACCTGTTGAAGTATCTTAAGAATAACATGGCTTTGTTGTTGTTTTACAAGATGAATACACAATGCAACAAAGTCAAGGGAGCTTTCAATCCGTTGGTAACGATGGCATATTGACAAGGGCACTAGGGAAACCGAAACATTCAGGATGTATTCGCAGTTAATCGAAGTATGTGAAACAGTCTCAATGCTTCGACCTCTAATCAAGTCCAAATTGAATTCCCAAATGTTAAAGATGCAGATGGAAATTGCAAAACTACGAAGTCTTGTGACTAAGCTCATTTCCCATGGATGTGCCAAGTCAACGGATGATAGCATCTCACAACACAATAGCTTTAAGGCTAGTTGTAACCTTCCCGATAATTTAGTAGAAGCTCCATAAGCCTTAGAAGTCCAATTGTCATCTCATAGTCAAGAGCTCGAACAACGTCAAGAATGTAGGCTCTTTGTTGAGGATAGAATTAATAGTGGGTGTGCCCTTGTTGTGCTTGGGAAGGCGCAGATGGAGAGTCTTACAATTGATACAGTCCATGGAAGACCATTAGTGAAAGAAAACGTGCATGTTAGCATCACTACCATTAGAGTTAGAATTGCTGAATTGTCAGTTTCAACATTTGAAGCAGCAACTATAGGTGAAGCAGTCGGAAGCTTTGTTGCATGGTCAAAGAGGTTAATTGAAGTCGTCACATTAATGAAGACGAGTCAAGTGCCTAGCTACATTCCACAAGATCTAAGCAGAGAGAAATGCCAAAAAAAGAAAAGCTCTACAAAAACAAGACAATTACAACTTGAGGTAGAACAAAAACAAGAACAACCCGTTACGAATGAGCCACTGCCTACATTTAACTTCGCTTTAGTACCTCCAGAATTTATGCAATTGGCTTTATACGCACATTCTTTCATGCGCAAAGGGTTGACGATTTAATGCCCGACACCAGTAAATGTCACTGGCAATGAATTGCTATCTATGTGGGGTATAAAGACATTTACTACTTCATCAACTTTGATCAAATCGGGTTAGACTGTATCTTAGTATACCTCAGGTAATAACTCTATCCTTAATTCATAAATTTTAAAATATAGGTAGAGTTGTAAAGTACTGTCAAATAATTAACTGTATTGTTTTTTATTGTAGTTTTTTAGCGAAATATTGCAAACTTCATGGCAAGGCGCACAATTTCAGCTTCATATCTCTGGTGATTGTTTGAAGTGCTATAAGAGACCTACAAAGTGATTGTAGAGAGCGTGCCACGTCACTCTGCCACCCATTAACTCAAGCACCGATGGGGAAATTATTCTTTGTGCCATATAATGTTGGAGAACATTAGATATTGGCACCTATTTCACCATGGAAGGACGGAATATATTGGTTTGATCCCCTTGGACACCTACCACCTGATGATTTCGTATCAGTCATAAGATTGTAAGCATTAATGTTCTCTTATAAAATTAACTGTTTTAAGTTTTACATAATTGTATTATCTATTAATTCATTTAATCATAACACATGGTTACAGTGCTTAAAGATTCAAAGCTTCAAGCGAGAAGTGGTGTCATAAATCGATTGAACGGAACACTATATTCTAGATGTAAGTGTCCAAGACAAAAGGGAAACATAGAATGTGGTTTTTTTTTATTCTATGTTTCATGCGAGACATAATTACTAGTGGTATACAAGCCCTAGGAAGAAAAAATTTTTATATACATATAGATATAAATGAAGTTAGATTAGAGTGGGTACAATTTATAAATAGGTACAATTTAGATAGATAGAGATAGTAGATAAACAGTTGCTCAAAATAACTCAAATGTAAATGGTCTTGTAAATACCTTATAATTTCAATATACATCGATTTTTGTATGCAATTAGGGCCTTGTTGTAATGGATAACACACAGTACTTGCCATCTTATAGGAAATCACAAATTTTGTCCCTTTTTTTTTGGCAATACCAATTTTCTATGACAGTTTTAGCAAAAAACCGTTGTGGAACTGACAGTTGTGGACCTTTTTCCCACGACGGTTTTTTAGAAAACTATCATGAAAGAAGAAGTTACCACAATGGTTTTCTAAAAAACCGTAAGGGAATATTGAATTTCCACAACGGTTTTTACAAAACCGTTATGGAAACTTCTTCCTTCGCCATTTTTGTGAAAGAGATGCTCCCAAACCCACATTTTTGTGCCTATTTTGAGGTTTCATGACAGTAAAAGACCCTTATGAAAACTCCATTTTATATCACGACTGAAGTTTTTATGACGGTTTTTTAACCATCATGAAATATTTCCACAATGGTTTTAAACCGTCATGAAATTCTCAATTTATAGTAGTGTCAATTGAGATACACTTAACAAAGTTGTTTAAATCCTTGTCACATCAAGTATAATAACTTAATACAAGACCAATTGATGAGGTAACTATCGAAAAGATTGTAATATATCTTTCTAATATGTTTAAGATTAAAAGACCAAGTTAGAATGAGTGGAAAACACATTTTTAATGTGTCTTTTAGTCAACATAGGACGTCATGATGCTCAAAAGTTGAAGCTGCAGTGTCAAAATATGCAATCATTACATGAAAAAGGCAGAGAGCTCAGCTCTATGGCATTGGGTTTTAGGTGTCGTGGTGCTAGCCTGCTCATAAGCTAGAGCTATGGTGCCCAATTGCTCTTTTGAGTAATTTTGGTGTCGTTCACCTAGAGCCCGAGGCCAAAAAGTTAGCATTATGGCACTCTCGTAAGCTAATATGTGATGATATTTTGTGTCTTTTGATTTATTCTGAACTAATGTATTCATTGGTTTTATATTTCTATACAAACCTAAACATCAATTATCAACAGACACATTTGTTGTAATAAATGTATAGATATATGAATGGACACCTTTACGAATGAAGATATACCTTTACATTTGATAAGATACCTTTTGTAAAGGTTAGATGGATTAATTCGATTATAACCATTCCTTAATGACACCCCTATCTTTTATAAAAAAAACTCCATAATTATAATCGAATCATATTTTATTCCAGAACACCATATTATTGCTAAATATAGTGTTCAAGTGTTTGTTGTATCGTGAGAGTAATTTGCCACAAAACTCTCTAGTAAACTTGATTAAGTAATGAAAAATAAAACTTTTGAGGAAAAAGTTTTATACACGGCTCAAAAACATTTTCTTTTTAGAAAATTCAATCTATATTCTCTCATCTTACTCACAAACTCACCAACAATCTTGAAGGTCTTAATTTACTACAATAGAGGCCGACAAGAGTGTGGTGTCTTTTCTTAATTTGAATGTGGAACTTGATCATTTTGATAGTACTAACTTCACTTGTTGGAAGAAGTAGTTATTCTTTCTTCTCACGATACTCAAAATCACTTATGTCCTTGCTCTGAAGACAGAGCAACTCCTGAAGCCAAAGGAGGACGAATCCGATAAAGTGAAGGCTGCTAGAAAGAAAAGAGAAGATGATAAAATTATGTGTCTGGGACACATTCTGAACATCCTTTCTGATCGTCTGTATGATTTCTACCACAACATGGAATCTCTTGTGGAGATATGGAACACTCTATAGTGCAAATAGAAAAGTGAAAAGGAAGGTACAAACAAATTTCTTATCCTAACATTTTTAGAATTTTTTTACTGTTGACATCAAGTCCGTTCTAGATCAAATTCATGAATTACAAGCCATTGTTACAAAACTCGAAGAGTTGAAGGTAGAGATTTGTAAATCATTTCAAGTGGGGGCTGTTATTGCTGAGCTGCCCCAAAGTTGGAATGGGTATAGAAAGAAACTCCTTCATCTTAAAGATGACATAACTTTGGAGGAACTTCAAAAGCACTTGAAGATTGAAGAAGAGACTAGGTCTTATGATCCCAAGGGAAAGATTATGGATTCCTCTAAAGTTAATGTCACTGAAGCTAGCAAGTTCTCAAAGAACTTCAATAATAACAGCGACAAGAGATGCAAAAGATTCAATAATGACTCAAAAAAGTTTACCAAAAATTGTTTCTGTTGTAGGAAAAAGGCCATGGTCAAAGAAAATGCAAGTACAAGAAGAACAGGGAAGATATAAACTCCAACAACACTAATGTTGTTGAAGAGAAATTTGAAAAGATTTGTGCTATGGTCTTGAAAATGCAAATTGGCATGATTACTGAAACCAACATGGCCGTAACAAAGTCTTGCAATTGGTGGCTTGATTATGGTGCCACCATTCATGTTTGCAATGATAGGAGTGTGTTCTTATCATATGCAGTGGAGAAAGAAGGACAAATGGTTCTCATGGGGAATCATGACATAATGGTGATTGCCTAGAAAGGAATAGTGGAGATCAACTTTACTTCTAGGAAGAAAGTGACCTTAAACAATGTCTTTCATATCTTGGATATTAGGAAAAATCTTGTATCTGCTTGTCTTATGTGTAAGAATGGTCTAAAGATTGTACTTGAGGGCAATGCATGTATTGTACCTAAGAATGGGTCATTTGTAGGACAAAGGGTATTCTTGTAATGGCATGTACAAGCTTAGAATTAATGATAATAAAGTTATATGTTATGCTTATATGATTGATTCTTTTGATGTTTGACAAGCACGTTTAGCATACTTAAACTTTATATCTTTGAAATACATGTTTACAGGTGGTTTGAGTAATTGCAAAGATGAAAATCATGAGAAATGTGAGATTTTTATACAAGCAAAAATAATTAAAAAAGCCTTTCCTAAATCCAAAAGAAATACTCAAAGATTGAATTTGATTCATACCAATATTTGTAGTATAATGGAAATTTAACAAGAGGAGGAAGAAAATGCCTTATCATTTTCATTGATGATTGTTCTAGATACATATATGTATACTTAATTAGAATAAAAGATGAAGCCTTAGATAAGTTCAAACTTTTCAAGACTGAAGTTGAGAACCAAAAAGATAAAAAAATAAAAATGGTTCAAAGTAATAGAAATGGTGAATATTTTTCTAATGATTTTGATGCCTTTTGTAAAGAGCATGGTATTATTCACTAAAAGTTAGCCCCCTTTACTCCTCAACAAAATGGTTTAGTTGAAAGAAAGAATAGGGTATTGATTGATGTTTCTTAATGCAAAATTGCCTAAAAATTTATGAGGGGAACATTGCTCACTGCATGTCATATTTATAATAGAATTACATCCATGAGAACACATGTCTCTCTATATGAGATATAGAAAGAAAGGAAACAAAACTTGATGTATTTAAAGGTGTAGAGCTATTTAGCTTTCTATAGATTGCATAGCCCTAAATTATCAAAGTTAGGTGCAAAAGGTATTACAAGCGTTTTTCTTGGATATGCTAAAATTTTCAAAGCATATAGATTGTTAAATCTAGATTCTAAAGTGATAGTGAATCAAGAGATGTTGAATTTGTTGAAAATAAATTTGTTATTGATTCTACCACTGAAATAGAATCTAATGTTGATCTACCATGTGACTATACTCTCAATACCTTCACAAATAAAAGGAAAGAGTCTATGACATCTCTCAAACTGAGGAGAAGTGAAAGTGAAAGAAAAGAAAAGTGTTTAGCACCAAATTTTATTTTATCTCAAGCTTTGGCCTTCTTGGTTAAAGGAAGTAGAAATAGTATTCTTAATAAAGTACCATTGTTGCTAAATATTGAGAATAATTTAAAGGCATTTAGTGAAGCCATGTCATCTAGAGATGCTTCCTTTTGGAGAGAGGCTGTATATGACGAAATGGATTCGATAATGTCTAATGGAACTTGGATTTTGGTTGATCTTCTTCCAGGATCGAAACCAATAATCAACAAGTAGGTGTTTATAAGCAAATATAACACCGACGGGTTTATACAAATGTTCAAGACTAGATTGGTTGCTAAGAGCTTTAAACAAAAACATGGTATAGACTATTTCGATACATATGCTCTATTAGAGTGCTATTTGCAATTGCTGTGATATACAATTTGTATGCATGCCAAATAGATGTTAAAACAACTTTTCTAAATTGTGATCTTGATGAGGAAATCTATATCAAACAAACAAGGGGTTTGTATTGCTTGGAAAAGAAAATAAGGTTTGCAAGTTAGTCAAATCGCTTTATACGTTAAAGCAAGCACCAAAACAATGGCATGAGAAATTTGATTTGATTATCTTGTCTCATGATTTTAAGCATAATAATGCAGATAAATGCATATATTCTAGATTTACATATGATTTTGGTGTGATTATATGTTTGAATGTTGAGGACTTGCTTATTTTTGGAACAAACATGCAAGGAGTAAATGATACTAAGAAGTATCCAACTTCACAATTTAAGATAAAAGATCTTGATGAGATAGATATTATTTTGGGTATGAAAGTGAGGAAGCATGTAGGGGTTACTAATTGTGTCAATCTCATTATATTGAGAGGGAGCTTCTCAAATTCAATCATTTGAAGTTTAAAGAAGCAAATACCCCATATGATTCTTAGCATTAATTTGCTAGAAAATGATGGCCAAGTAGTAGCATAGCTTGAGAATGCTTATACGATCAATAGCTTAATATATGCTATGCATTGTACTTGGCCGGACATTGCATTTGCCGTATGCAAAATGTCAAGATTTAAGAGTAACATAAGTGTTGAACATTGTAATACAATTGGTAAGATACTTGGTCATCTTAAAAAAAGGACCATTAATTTGGGTTTGTTTTATAATGATTATCCTGCAGTACTAGAAGGATACTCGGATGCTAGTTGGATAACCAATGCAAGTCATAATAAATCCACATCTGTTTAGGTTTTTACAATTGTAGGAGGAGCTATGTCTTGGGCTTCTAAGAAACAAACGTGCCTAACTCTTTCAATGATAGAAAATGAGTTTATAGAACTTATAGCTATAAGCAAAGAAGCAGAATGGATGAGAAATTTATTGTTTGATATTGAGTTGTGGCCACAACCAATGTCATTTATTTCTTTGTATTGTGATAGTAAAGCTACATTATCTAGAGCTTATAACAAAGTTTATAATGGAAAGTCTAGACATATTAGCTTCAGACATGAATGTGTGAAACAACTAATAACCGATGGTGTTATTAATGTTGTTTATGTTAGGACTAATAAGAGCCTAACAGATCCTTTGACAAAAGGTTTTTCGAGAGACTTAGTTAAGGACACATCTAGTAAAATGAGACTGAAACCTTTTATCTAAGAGTTACCAATGATGATAACCCAATTATGAAATAGTTATACTGTTATTTCATAGTTAAATGTGGCAATTGTTGTTATGTGGCCGGGTAAGCACCAAAAAATTTATTTGTCCCTTCTAGGATGTTCGATGAAAGTAGCTATGTGGCTGAGGTTAAATATTTACTCTTAATGAAGTTCATCTCAAAGTAGCTAGAAACATGATTTGAAAGTTCACCTAAGTGAACATAAGGAATGGTACTTTTCTAAGAAGATTGTGGCTTAGTCTTGTAACTATTCATGAATCCAAGATAGTACACAAGGCTAGGATAGTACAAAATAATTGAATATAATTTGAATTCTAGGACATCTCATATGTGATGTATTTCTGGTATGGCTTAAGAGACAAAGTTCAATACAAAGCATACTATTGTCTTGTGAATACTTTGAAGTATATTCACTAACTGAAGGTTAAAATCAAAAGATAACTTCTTGTATGTATGAGTTTATCATTGTTTGAATCTGAAGAAATATTACAATCTAGTGGGGGATTGTTGGAGAAATTGTAACATATCTCTCTAACATGTTTAAGGTCAAAAGAATACATTAGAATAAGTGAAAAACACATCAAATTTAGTCAACATAGGGCACCGTAGCGCTCAAAAATTGAAGCCACTGCACGAAAATATTTAATCAGTGCACAAAAAAGGCAGAGAGCTCAGTGCCAAAGCGTTGGATTTTGGGTGCCACGGCACTCTGGCGAGTTGATATGTGATGATATTTTGTGTGTGTTGAGTTGTTTTGAACCGATGTATTCATTGATTTTATATTTCTATGTAAACTTGAACATCAATTAGCAACGAATACATCCGTTATAATAGATATATTGATACATGGATAGACAACTTTAAGAATAAAGATATACTTTTACATTTGATGAGCTCCATTCTCTCATTTTACTCACAAACTCACCAAAGGTAACGTGATCATGATCAACCTCCATTCTGACTGCTTTCGGGTGCCCTTTGATTCTGCTTGCACGACTAGCAGCAGCAGTTGTTGTCATTATTATTATTTTCCTTATTGTTGTCCGCCTTTTTACTTTGTTGCTGGTTCCTCCCTCCTGTAAATTTTGTGTAAAGTTTTGGTTCGCAGAAAACAAAGTGAGACTGCCTCGTATTAGTTGAATCTGAAGTTACTCCGCAAGAAGGCTTCGATAGACCACTTCATGGCGACTGCTTTCTTGACCTCGAGCTTGAAATGTACACCTCATGAGTTGGCTGTTATCAAACTCAATGCAAATGATGTTCTTTTAAAATTCTCGGAGATTTTGGGTCACCCGACATGAAGTTAGGGACATTTGTGCAATGTAGTTTTATGCTTTTAGGCTTTGGGGCCATAGTTTAAATTAAAAGGCTCAATAGAGAACACTAAAGCCCAAAGAAGCAGCCACAATTAAGCTACGTCTCCCCTTGATTTATATTACTAGTTTTAAATACGTATGCATTCGTTTTAGTAAACTTATTAAAGATTACACAACATATTAAACGGCAAATCTGCTAAAATAAAGAATAAAATGCTTATAGATATGCTTATAAATCTAACGGCACTATCAATAATAACAATTTCAATCTTTAACCATTATATATAAACATTAACTGCTCTTGGTCAAAATGTATAGAGTTGTGTACAAAAGACGTTTTAAAATAATTCATATTAGAGATTATACATAGAAGTCTGTGTCATGCAGAGATGAGAACACTATTCTAAAATACTTGCAGGTATAACTTGACAGTAAAACAGCACTAACTCCTTCTACATGTAGGTGAAAAGTTTCAATTATTCCACTTTATGTTCCAAAAAAAAAAAAGAATATTGTTCTAAAGGTAACAACAATCATTTCTAGAATTAGCAAGGGTTGTGAATACAATTGAATAACTATAACATTTAGAAAGTGTGACTTCGATTGAAATATGGCAATGGAATAAGCCGTCTAATTTTGCTCCTCTACATATCTCTCATGACAATATTCTAGATATAGTCTCGCAGTACAAAACAACTCACCAACCCAAAATCAATTGTAATATCCCTATCATAGGACCAATAAAAAGATTGCTTTTAAAATGCATGCTTTTGCGGCATAGTGATCCACATAAAATTTTTCTAGAGTTTGATTTAAAAAAATGAAGCCTATAGGTATACACCTGCTTGTTAATCCAACTAATAACTATGCTCGACTTTAGTTTTCAAATACTTATGCTTGTCTAGATTATCTTTTGTAAGAATACTATGAGAATTATATATATATATATATATATATATATATATATATTGTTGGAAAAATAATACGTAACAGAATTTAAAAATTTTTATATCAGAGTATTTTTCAAAACACAAGTTTGACACGCTATATGCATAAATTAACCAGATCTTACTAACCTTGTAAATGCCAAAAAGCTACCGCAATCAATGAAAAGAAGTAACGTTTTAAAAAGATCTCAACCAACTGGCCTTCTTTACTATTCTCTATCCACGATCAGAGTGAGTGTGGGCTCACACGACCAGCTCTTCCACCAGGCGACTCTACTTCCAATCAATTGAGAGAACCCAAAGCTAGTGCTCGTGATTTGTGAACAAGAGCTTTCAGGGAGTTTCAAGTTCCTACCAGCAGAGTTTTACTCTTAATCTCTCAATTGATCTAAATAATAATGAGACTCACTCCCCTTTTATAGAGGTTGGGCCCAAGAGTTAGTCCTTATCAGATAAGGACTCAAAAGTTCGAATCAGAATTAAATTCCAATCAATATCTGATGAAATTCGTGTAAAAACACGTGATCATTTTATCACACAATCGACATGCCGAACTTGTCCCATCGGCAGGCCGAACCTGAGGATCAACATGCTGAACTATCAATAAAATTCTCATAGAATATTTTATTTTTAACCCGATATACTATAGGATAAAGTCTCAGTTTTAATTCAAATAACCCAATAGAAAAGTTATCTACTTAAAACGACTTTATCTAGATAATTTCTAGGAAAATAAATGAATTCATGATAATTCTACAAGTTTATCTTGAATTCATTTAAAATTAATCCAACCGATAAACAGACATGAATTATTCGATCCCGAAAATTCAACAAGTTTATCTTGAATTAATTTTATCACAAAATTAATTCAACCGATAAACAAACATGAATTATCTGATTTAACCAAATTTCAACCAATCTGATAAATCTGACACAAGTCACCAATTATTGGAAAAGCACGCTGTATTGTTATAGGATTTTTGTGAGCTTGCAAAGGAAATTGAATGGACCTATATAGTTCAAGCTCCCGATAATTATGAAACCCAATATCCTACATATACATTTCATAATTATTAACTCTAATGCTACTCCACTAAAAGCTTGGAGCTACACTCTTAAACTATATAGAATTACGAAGCCCGTATAGCTAAGTCTCCGTGACATATCATAGTGTATCGTATCTCTATAGGATTATCCATAACCGGCTTAAGGATAAGTTCTACTTTACCTTTCTGATTATTTTTATCTTACATTCTATTATCTCACTATCGGAAAACTTACCATCCAAAGATGGTATACCATTTAGTTACACCTATGTATCTAAATAATTGAGCACTCTAGTTTTCTAATTATAGGATAATGCATATAAGAGGATATCACTATTCCTAGAGAAGAGCTATGGATTCCATATCTATGAATAATGGGTCTACGCTATTAAGAATCATGCCTCCAACGTACCAACATGCGTACCACTATTAAAATAAGGGTGTCACGCCTTTAGTATATCAAAAGACACAAGTCAAGACAACAGGCTCACTATTTTATCTCAAAATTAAGATACAATACAAATGATTGTCTAAAGTGAATCGATTTGCAAGACAGAATTATTAATCCAAATCAATTCACTTTATGTCCTGATCCAACATATCGTCACCTATAACAATGTGCCAATGTTTCTATTCATAGAGTCCACCTTTGATGGCCAAGACAAACCATCTCCCAAAAGGGATATAGATAATATAATAATTTTTACATGAATAAAGCGCCCAACTTTATTCATTTGATTGCGGATCTTATGATTTAAACCGTCACCTTAAGAATCGTGTCTTTTGTATAATCTGTCCATCATATACCCGATTCTTAAAGGTTGAGACTGATAGTCTCAGACTATTATTTTCAAATTAATCTCACTTTTAATTATTTTTATTTGTTGTTTTGAATTTTGAAACAAAACAATTTATCAAATACCCAACTTGTCCCACTTTGAAAACCATGTGCTGGACATAGTTTTCACTGCACAAAACTACCATTCTTTTCCTTTATTTAATCTCCCTTTCACTCTCTCTTCCTCACTCATTCACTCTCACTCTCTCAGACTCACTCTCTCTCTTTTCCTTCTCCCTTTTGTTGCCTTTCTCTCTCTCTTTTCTCTCATTTTGATCTAAAAATCTTGAGCTCAAGCTTCAATCCTCAGCTGGATTAGGAGTCAAGGAACATAATTGGGCCTCCACAAACTTAATTTGAAGCTTAAATTTGAGGTTTGTTCACTTTATTTTCAAATTTTCAAATTGTGCCCCAATTCTTCAATTCTCCTTGTATGTTGACATCTGAGTTTCTTGAGCTTAGAAAACCTTTAATCTAAGTTTATAGAAACTAAACCATCATGAACCTAGGCTCGATTGGACAAAATTTAGCTAAATCAAGTTTTTCCTCCTTTTTTTCATATTCAGAATAATTTGAACTTTCTATGTAAACCTTGTTTAAAAGTGTTTAAATGTGTTTCAATGTGTTTTTCTATCATTTCTAAACATTTTGCATACTCTGGGAACTTTAAAATAGGTTTAAAATGAGATTTTGAGTTTGAGGAGGCCAAGGATCAAAGTCTCAGACCTCCCAAATTTTTGCCAGTTTGGCAGGCCGGATTCATGAGTTCGACAGGCCGAACTCATCCTTTTGCCAAGCTGAACCTGGAGTAGTTTGGTAGGCTGATAGGCCGAACTGTGGAAGTTCGGTAGGCCAGACTAGAAAGTTCGATAGGTTGACTGGGCTTTGAAAAATTAGTTGTTTTTCATCGATTTTCACTGTTTAAACTATAGATAGAGCCCTTAGCCTTATGGCATGATTTTGTGAATTACAATGGTACACTAAGAAACCACAAGGTAGCCTTGTGGTGTGGAATACTTTAAGTTAGATATTGATAAACTTAGTTATATTTAAGGTTGTTCATGGTTCCATAGAGTTAATGTATAGTGGGTTGGGACTACGGTGCTTGAGCTCCGGTACTGGATATCGAGGTAGGACTCTAGACCTCATTCTTTGGTAGCTATGTTTTAAAAAGGATTTTAGCCATAAAGTGATTTGTTTTAAAATGTTTTTAAGAAATGGTTGGGATGAATTTACCAGTTATTTTTCATTATCTGCTAAACAATGAAAGATCGTAATGAACAAAATAATAAATATAAATGAGAATATATATTTGGTAAGATGAGATTTAAATAATGATATAATACCAGACGTGTCATGCGCACCGTTCGAAATGACATACATATAGACATGATGCTATATTCAGAGATCAGGTCGTATAGAGAGTGACTTTAGAAGTAGGTCCTGAAACCCAACTAGGCCACTACGGTGGTGATACTATTGGTTTGCCCAAGATAAAATATTAAAATCATTTTCGGATGAATAATGGACAAAATGGTAAGAATGAATTTAACGAGTTTATTTTGTGTTTTATTATTCTCATGCAATGATAGATTTTTCTATTCAAATTAAGTGTTTTAAAAGCTTAGTCATACTGAGCCTTTCGCTCATTGTTTATTTGTTTTAAAAACTTTCCCCTTATAGGTGGAATACAACATAGAGACGATTGAGAAGCTTAGACGAACTCGTGGACCGTAGGAATTCTCTCTGTCTAGGTTATTTACTTATCTGAACAAGGCATGTAATAGTTTAATTACTTCCTTTTGATTTAGACTATGGTTGTATTTATCTGTGTCGATGCTATATGTGTATACAAATCTAGGTCCAGTGCAGCCCGACTCGTAATTACTAATTTTTATTTTATTTTACTTTAATTTATCTTCTTTAAGTTAGAGGAAATTGTTTTAAAAGGCTTTTAAATTCATCACGTTTTCATAAATAATTCAACTAATTAATTGGTAAATTCATTCAAAATTGGTTTGATTAACTTAATGAATCTGCCACGTTACCACCCGGATCGAAGAGCATGACAGAGACTTTGGGGGTCATATATAAGTTGTTGAGTCGAAATGATCTACTATATGTTTTCATTTTTTTATTCATATGCTCAGGTTGTCACATTTACATGATATTTTAAGAGGAATGGGATATCAAAATTGAACTCTAACCACTGTTAAGATTATATCTGAATGTGGTGGATGTCATTCATGGAGCATGTGTTTTTCAGTTCTAATTTCTGTGCACGCAACACGGATTGGGATGGCTTTCTAGAATAACAGATTTCGTCTCTTTTCCCATGGATATATATTCTTTTTTAGAACAAAATTTTCATGTAGTTAGATTGACTACGATAGGCACTAAAAGGAATACATGCGCGTGACAGAACTCAAGAAAGAAAGAAAGAAAAAGAAGAGCTTCTCGTTTGCACGTGGACCATCGTTTTCCAACATTATTTTGACTTTGTAGTGAAGGTTCCACTTCTTTTATCGACACAGAAATATCTAGGTACCGGACCAATGGTACTTGATTTTTTTTTTTTTTTTTGTTTAAAAATGTAATTTTATTTATAGTTCATATAACTTTTAATTTATTTGTATGTAAAACTTAATATATATAATCCAAAAAATATAATATTAAAAATTACATTTTCACAAATTAAGAGTTATACCAAGTATGAACAATGTTATATTTTCAACGGAAAAATTATCTGGTGGCGGACCCTAAATGGTATAAGACTGGCTTAGCTAAGCAAATATATATACAATATATATAATTTTAACAAAAAAATCAAAGCCAAAAAATGTAATCAACCGTGACCACAAACCTGTTGAATATTTTATAGTTTAAAAACATCTTATAAATAAAAGTAAAAGCACCAAAATAGGACGGCAAGCAACTATATAAATATACGTGATACGTACAAAGATTAACCTTCCTGTATTTGAAAAAATACATAAAGATATGAAGGACACAAAGAACGATTCCAATCAAATCTGTTGGTTTCCTTTATTCTATATATATGTGTGTATATATATTTATGTGTATGTATGTATGTTTGTAAATATGTGCGCTGGCGGCTTGGTTAAAATCAATGTCTTTCCAAAAATAAAAAAGAAAACAGCAATATTTTTTTATAAAAAAACAATCCTAAAAATTATATATAGAATGACACCTAATGAATACTAAAAAGAGACAATTATATATAGAATGACACCTAATGAGACAACAAATCTTGACTCAATACATCTTGATTCTCTAGCTGTAGTTACCGTGTTGAATCTTATCAGATTCTCTTTTTGTATATGGTTCTTTTTTATTTGATTTATTGACTAAAAAAACAATTCTAAAAATTATATATGGAACGACACCTAATGAATACTAAAATGAGACAACAAATCTTGACGCAATACATCTTGATTCTCTAACAGTAGTTACCACGTTGAATCTTATTATAGAATCTCTTTTTGTATATATATGGTTCTTTTTTATTTGATTTATTGACTAGATCTGACGTAGCTAGAAAAGATCGGATTTTCATGGCCAAACATATGATTACTCGTTTTCATTTGCTAAATTTATGACCTCCAGCTAGGTTTTTGTTGCAGAAAAATTTACTTTATACGGTTAAGGAAAACAAATTATCCATTTTTTCTATCCACCCTGGTTTATTTATTTTTTTGCATGGTAAAATGTCTTTTAGATTACGAAGGTTCAAAACATTTGAATTTCTTCTCGAAATACGATAAAATTAGTTTTTTTAGAAAATTGAAAAAAAAAAGATTAAAACACTATATAAAGAAATGTGTAAATGAGAAGCACAGCTCCAAACCCTTGAAAACTATTTATTCCCATGAAGAAGTCTCACATTTTTTCATGGCATTTATGCCTTCAACTTCTCTATCTACCATTTATCTTCTTCGCAGTCTCTTCTTCTGCTTCAAGGTTTAATAAAATTCCGAGACTAAGTCCAATCGGTCGTCGCGAAACGTTCCTTCGTGACCCAGAAACTGTGTCGCGGCCAGATTCTCTTTCGGAAGATTATAAAACGTTTTTCTACAACCAAACACTCGATCACTTCAATTATAAGCCCGAAAGTTACTCCACTTTTCAACAAAAATATGTTGTCAACTCTAGGTATTGGGAAGGCTCTAGTGCTCCAATATTTGCTTACTTTGGAGCAGAAGGTCCTTTGGACGATGATCTCTCCGTTATTGGCTTCCTCAGTGATAACGCCGCTCGGTTTAAAGCTCTCCTAGTCCACATAGAGGTATTATATATATATATATATGTACGTATATATATTTATGTATGGATGTATGTATGTATTGTATACATACATATACATATATATAACACGCGCATATCATATTATAATGAAATAATAGTAAATCAGAATTAACTTATGCATACATATGTAAATATATATTTGTATGTGTTGTAGAATTCAACTACTCTCAAGGGCTCACGAACAAGCATAGACAGTCAGATTTTTTTTTTCTTTACTTTGTATATAAATTTCTATAAAACTTATCTTTCATTCCCTCTAAAATTATATTTCAACGCCTCTGTATTTGCCCCATTTTAATAGTTCATCATATTTTTTTTGTCTCCGTTCCTGATTAGTCATATTGTTAATTTAAATTTCCACACCAATAATTTTTTAAAAAAATAATAATTTTGCACACTAATCGTAAACTGAGATTTTATATGATTTTATATGTACACTTTAAACCAATGCGTGTTTGATATATATGACACTTATATATAGTTTTTTTTTCTTTTTTTTTCTTTTTTTTGTGAATGATGATGAACAGCATAGATATTATGGGAAGTCAATTCCATTTGGGTCAAGAGAAGAGGCACTAAAAAATGCAAGCACTTTGGGGTATTTCAGCTCGGCTCAAGCTATAGAAGATTATGCAGAGGTTCTTCTACATGTAAAGCAGCAATTCCACGCAGAAGAATCACCGGTCATTGTTATAGGCGGATCTTATGGAGGAAGTTAGTTTTTCAAATTCAAAACCCTAGATCTTTATCTCATATACTAGCACAAATTACGTGTCATGCAATTTTTACAATTTTTAAATTTAAATAGATAACTAGATTTTTTTTTTTTTTTTTTTGGTAAAATAGACAACTTTATTTTATTTTATTTTGACACAATACTAGTCGTTCTCAGGATTTGAACGAATTCTCCCTTTAATCTACCTCATCTTTACCTACGGTGCTAGACTAGTTTGCTTTGTTACTTTTATTTTTTGTTTTTGAGGAAGACAACAATTATATTTTGCATTTAGAATTTTTTTTCCTCACTAGAAATGGCACCTTACGATATAAGTTGCTAAATTATGTATGTAATACAACTAATAGGAAACATTCTTTGGTGGAATATAAAAAAATGCCTTATTACGAATATATTTATTTAACCATATCATAGCTAAAAATTTTCGT
>CAMOHE010054247.1:29651-43900 GCA_946598075.1 Artocarpus hirsutus | reverse complement strand
TTGTGTACGTTGTATTTAAATGGTCACATTAGTCCTTATGAATAGATACAATGTGAAAATGTTCAATAGAATTTTCCTTAAGTAGATCATAATACTTAAGGTATCTATAATGATTTTTAACCTTTACGATGAAAGGTTTACCCTTTAGATGCTTAAATGTAAATCTCTTGGTTACTTGAGGTTTTGTTATATGAGAAAATTAAAGATTGTATAAGTGAAATTGCGGGAATTGTAGATGTCCTTAAGTAGTAATATCAATGATCTTTGCTCATTGATGTGGTTTATATTGGAAGATAGAAAATATATTGATTTCAAGGTTAGTCATGTTTAAATCCTTGGTAGTGTTACTGGTGAATATAAATATTGACAAATGTTGAGTATTAAGAATAAGATAAGAGTATATATATTATTCAACAAGATTTTAATTAAAGCAAATTATTTGAGTTACAAAGGATTTTGTTATCGTGGAAGGATTTGGATAACATTCAGAGGAACTTCTGATTTTTATCAAATCAAGTTTTGTCATTTATTTTGGTCAGTTCTGCTTTTAAGTGGGCTTAAAATTAGGCTTAAGATCTATACAAATTGGGCTTCAATTATCATGTTAATTGTTCAGCTTGTTCCAAATGTGTTAAAGCCTAAAACAACCCGACCTATTTCAGTTTAGAATATTTGGCTCTAGTCTAAATCCTAAATTAGTTCGATCCACACTATCTCTTATACATGGTCTCTACATGTGTCATCTACAGTGGTTCAATTGTTGTCTACATATACATCTGCTGTGTATAAGAGCTCATTTCTCTAAGCTCACTCATTCTCTAAATTTGTCATTCTTTCTCTAAATTGCAAATTCTCTCCCTTCTCTCTAGAACTTCTTATTTCTCTCTCTAAAAGAAGAAGGAATTCCAAAATTCTACAACTTACGGTTTCTACTTTTCTTTTCTATTCACTCTTCTTTCATTCTATCATGAACCCAAAGTATCAACACCTAAGAAAGTATTTTCTATCACTTTCCTAAAAGATTCTCAGACAGAAATACAAGACTAGGATTACTTGGTTGCGGATTCTTATGTGGTTTGGCATCCCTAGTGATGTAAGGATGTTGACAGAGGGGAATATTTGTCTTAGTGACTTTAGTCAAGATGTCGGTTTACTAAGGATAGGAACCAGTCATAATGCAATGAAAAGAAAAGCTCATGCTATCGCGGTCACTTGTAACAAATGTGGAAGCTAAAATCATAACGATAAATGTTCTTCACCTCGTTATGTGTCCATATATAAAGAGGACAAAATAAGGTTTTGTAGGGATAGATTTTCTAAGGAGAACTTGGATAACCTTCATCCTCCTTTTCAAGGTCACCCTAGTGAATATATTCAAGGAGCTATTTTTAAACCTTGGCCTGAATTCCATGTAGAAAGGCAACGCCTCAGGAATATGGTATTTCTAGATCATGTTTGCCAAGCCATAGGAAAACTAGATGGGGAATAAGTCATTACTCTATAAAGGTTATTTAGTCTTTGCTTGTTTGAAATCGTTTCAGTTGATGCTCAATAGTCTGTGTCTTTCTTTTACTTAGAATATTTGCCTTTGTGTTTGAAATAATTGTGATTATTAGATTGACACAATAAGTGTTAGTGTCTTATTTAATTTATGGTTTTCCTTAATATACATATATAATAAAATATATTATCCTATCAAACACTTCACATGCAGTACTGTAACATGTTTATAATTTTTGAAACTTATCCAGATATTTTGAGATTTGTGTCTCAAATTTCAAAAAGTATTTGTCATTTATACTGATTTTCTAAATTTGGTGTACATTTGTCAAAAGGTCTAAAGTTGTGTCAAAATGTTTTCTGTCAAACCATTCTCAATTGTTAAAAGTCGTACAGTACATGTCTAAAGTTTTTCAAAAGTATATCAAACTTTTCATAAATTGTTAACCGCTTTTTTTACTTTCTTACCTACACAATATTTTGTTCAGACCTTTGGCTTACCTTTTCGTTATCTACTCTTCTGTCACTTTAGTCTTTTTACGTATCCTTCATCTTTAAAATCTCATGTAAAACCTTGAGTCTAAACGGAGTAGACACAAGTAACCAATCGATAAACTAAATATGTCTACCTCCTAGTCAACCAAAAAAATAAACAATATTTGTGTCTTTTGTGGTTCCAGCCCTAGAAAAGATAAAGTTTATCTAGAAAGTGCAAGACACTTAGGACAAGCCTTAGCATGTAGGAAAATTAACCTGACCTACGGGGGTGGAAGTTTAGGATTAATGGGAAATGTGTCAACAACAGCTAAGTCTGGTGGTGTCGAAATCCTGGGGATTATCCCTCAACTCTTGGCTTAGGGGAACCTTTGTGAAAAAAAATAATAGCTAGAGAGAAAAGAGTTTTAGACACCCTTAAACGTCATAAAACCGTGATTGATAAACTAATGCTTTTATAGCATTACTTGGTGGTCTAGGTACCCTTGAGGAAATATTCGTGGTTACTAGTAGGCATTTATTGGGCTTTCATTCCAAACCCTTGAGACTTCTAAATGGAAATGGTTTTTATGATGGTCCTTTGAAATTTTTAGATTACGTTGTAGAGGAAAACTTTGTTGTGGAATCAGGAAGAGAAATATTTGTTACTACTTCAACTACTGAGGAATTGTTAGATAAAATGCAAATCATTCATCCAGAGTCCGACACTACAATATCCCAGCTTGAATGGGAGAAGGAAAGCCAGGAGTAGCCATTTGATTTGAATCTCCATCTGTAATCTTTTGGTTTTATCCATGGCATGAAGGCATGTGTATCCATGTTTCATGTGTCACGAATAACCGTTTTTAGGAGTAGCCATTTGATTTGAATCTCTATCTATAATCTTTTGGTTTTATCCATGGCATGTAGGCATGTGTATCCATGTTTCATGTGTCATGAAGAACCGTTTTCCTTGCATTTTGTATTTCTTGTGGTATGTTGTTGTTAAAACTTTTAGATTCATTGAGCATAATGCCCGAATGGCTAGATACAAAGTACTTGTTGCTCTCAAAATGCATCCTATTTAAGGTCTATTCTTTTGTTTATCGATATTTTTGTATTCTCTAAGCATGCATAATATGGATAACTAGATATGCGGAGTGCCTTGTACTCTTAAAACGTATCTGTATCATGTTTGTAATGTATAGCATGCAGTTAATGTTATGTGAAAATACCAAAGTCAGTTGTGGGGATATTCCATAGAAAATATGAGTACATTATTTGGGTTGAACATTTGTGTCATGAGGGTAGCTGTTTAATGAAGAATTTGTTAGGTTTGTCTACAACTACAAGATTCCGTCTAATATCTCTATGTATAAGTTTAATGTATGGTTTTGAATAGATGGGTTTGTTATATGTTTCATGATTACATTTTAGTTTATTAATTGGAATATGAAATCAACTATCCTTGACTTTTCCTTACTCAAAAAGGAAAAGCAAACCAAAGATGAAGTATACAAAATTTCTTTGGCAATCTCCTTAAATGTAATTGTAAATCACAATCCATGGACAATGAAAGACTAGAAACATCGTATGATCAATACGTATGCCTGATCAGATTCCTAAACTAAAATACAGTGTTGTAAGTTGGAACCTGTTAGAAATATTCTTGTTGAAGGATTTAATGTTTAAAGCAAGGTTGATATCTCAAGCAAGTGAAAGGAGATATGATAATCCACATCTGGAGACAATAATACTGAGGGTGTAGAGTTGAAAACGGAATCATTACGAAAGTGTGATTTTTACTACTATAGCTAGATTTAAAATTTCGGGAACGAAATTTCTTTAAGGAGTAGAGCTGTGACACCCGTTATTTTCTTAACGGGTATTATGATAATTAAATCAATTATTAGTGTGCCAATTAGAATTTGTTTCAACCAAAATCTATTTCATGTTATTTATTTCTACTTATTTTTAAATTTTCCAATTTTTTCTATACCTATTAGTATATTTACCTAAATGTCCTTGGAACTTCTAATTATTTACGAAAATGTCTTTTTGGCATTTTGTGTCTAAAAGTTTCCGAATAGACTTATTTTTCCTGCCCTCTTTCTTTTCTTTCCTCATCCTTGTTGACACTCTCTCTTCCTCTCTTTCTTTCTTCCTTCTATTTCTCTTGCTTTTTTTTCTTCTTCTTCTTTACATCCATGGTGAAGCAAAACCAGGGAAATCAAAAAGGAAAATTCCTTTTACAAAAACCACAGATAATGTGACGTCTCAAAATTAATTAAATATTATTAGTGTGTAAAGTGGTGGATTAATGTGCCATAATAGATGTTTTAAACTTAATTTGGTTATTTTGTGGAATTTCTAGATTAATGTTGTTTTTTTATTAATTTAATGATTTTTAATCACCTTAAATTATTTTTATTTGTTATTTTGAATTTTGAAACCAAACAATTTGTCAAATGTTAAACATATCTCGTTTTACAAAACAGTGGGCAGCACATAGTTTCTACATAGTAAAACTACCTACTTTTTCTCTATATTTATTTCCTCTTCCTCCTCCTCTCTCCCTCACTCACTTACGCTTGCTCTCTCTCCCTTTCTCACTCTCTCTCACGCTCTCTCCCTTTCTCTCTCTTCCTTTCTTAAAGTTTTTGAATCAAAAATCAAGCCCACGCTTTCGATTAGTGGATTCGAGGCTCGAGAACGTGATTGAGCAACCAAAAACACGATTTGAAGCTCGAATCCAAGGTTAGTTTTCAAAGTTTCAAAACTCTTCCAATTTTTCTATTTTCTTTGTGTTTTGAAATTTATGCTTTCATAAGCTTAGAAAACCTTTGATCTACGTTAGAGAAACTTAGAATAACTAGAATCTAAGCTTAGTTTGATGAAAAATGGATTTAGATTAAGATTTCTTATTTTTCTCTATTTTTCTCTATTTTTGGATTTTTTAAAATCTTTGTGCAAATCTCGTTTAAATTGGTTCAAAAGTGTTTTATATTGTTTTTCCATCATTTATAGATGTTTTTCATGCCTGAGAACTAAGAAAAACAAGTTGAAATAAAGATTTAGGCTTGGGAGGTCGAGAACCCATGCCTGAAAAATTCTAGAGTTTTCCAGTTCGATAGGTCAAATTTCGTGATCGGCAGGCCTGATTCACACGACCAGCAAGCTGAACCTGGAAAAGTTCGGCTGATCGGACTTGGTTTTTCGGCAAGCCAAACTGTACAGTTCGGCCGGCTGAACCAAGGGACCGATAGGCCAACCAGGCATGGTGACATTTTGTTATTTTTCATCCGTTTTCACCGTTTTGAACCCCGATAGAGATTTTAACGTCGCAGTATAATTTTATAAACTTAAATAACACGCTAGGACATCATGAGATGATTTAGTAACGTAGGGTATCTCAAGGATGATACTGATAGACCTAGTTTTTATTTAAGGTCATTTGTGGTTCCGCAGAGCAAATATATAGTGGACTGGGATTACGGTGTGGGACACCGGCATGAGTATTGAGGTAGGACTTCAATCTCTTCTCTATGATAGCCATGTTTTTAAAGGGATTTGACCACTAAGCATTTTTCTTCTTAAATGTTTTCAAAAATGAATTTTATCATTTATTTTTGTTATTTTCGTTATTGGTTAAATAATGGATGATCATAATGAATGAAATGAGAACATTCGGTAAAAGAGACATGATAATGATATGACACCGAACATGTCAGTTAGTACCGTCCAAAATGATAAAACAAAGCATGATGCCATGTACAGAGATCGGGTCGTGGGGAGCACGACCTTGGGGGCAGGTCCCGAAATCTAACTGGGCTAGTTCGGTGGTGATTCATGTGGCTTTGCCTATAATATCAAAATGAGACTATCCATGGATGAATAAAGGATTAATCAGTATGAATAAATTTAACCAGTTTCAATTTGTTACATGTTTATTTATCTGTCATGTTATAGCTTTTATTTAAGTATGAAATATATGTGTTTAATTTAAAATATTTTTAAAGACTCAGTCCTACTGAGCCTTTCGCTCACTTTTTACTTGTTTTCAACCCTGTTTCCCCCTCTAGGTGGAATCAAGCTTAAAACCGACGGAGAGTCTATTGCCCGGACCTACGAGCAAAAAGGGGATCTTGAGTAGATTGGTAGTTGTAGTAAAATCAAGGTATGTATCACTTTAACTTTCTCTCTCTATACTTTGGACTGTGTTGTAATTTAATATTGTCAGTACAAGATGTGTGCACAAGATGTGGGTCAGTGGGACCCATTTTCGTTTCTTTATACCTCTTTATTATTTTCTTATTGTTTACTTTATTATTCTAATTTGTTTAATTAACATAAATGCTTGCTTTAAAAAGGTTTTAATTTATCACTTTTTCATAACTAATTAATTCCTTAAACCAGTATTTAATTAAAATTTTTACTTAATTAACTTAATTAATCCACCACGTCACCCTCCGTACTCTAGGGAGTGACAGATAATCACTCATAAACCCAAGATCGAAGAGGCTTAAACATTTTCAAGATCAAAATCATAGATTTAAGCTAAGTTTTAAGGTTAGAATTCTAAAGCTTTTAACATTTGTTCTAAGTTAAATTTTGGTATGAAAATCGTGATTTGAGTATGAAATTCAAAGAAGTTTTTTTATCTACATCTTAGTATGTTTTCAAAGTGTTTTAAACGAGTTTTATGCATTAAAAACTTATTTGGAGTAGAAATTTTGCTTTAAAACATGATCTGTCCACTTTGGGACGAGCTAGGTGAAACCTAGTTTTGGTGGGACACGATTGACTACGTTTAGTATAGTGCGATCGACTGCACTGAGCAAAATGGGACAGCCGATAGGTTTGACAAGTCGAACTATAAAGTTCGACAGGCCAATGGCTGAACAATACCGGTAAGCCAAACTTTGAGACTGGTAGGCTGACAGAAAGTCCAAAAATAGCAGTTTTGCTCGGAAGGCCAAAAACAGTGATCGGTAGGCCGATCAGGCAGTTCAAACTCACTTGTTTTTCATTTTTTTGTGTTACAAATGTTCTAAGGATTTCATATAAATGATTATGGCACACTAATAAGAATAAATGGTAAATCGGTATGATTATAGATTTGAAATTTAGTTAAAGTATGGTTATTTTATACGTCGTAGGATGACGAAGTACTTGAAGCTTATGTTGTGAGCTTGGTATTGTGAGCTAAAAGTTTTAGCATGGTATTTGTGAAGAGGTAGAGAATCTATTACTCATATTTTATGAGGTTTTTATGAAGCTAAAATTGGTTGTTTTATTGTAAGATATATATATATATATATGTATGTTGAACTGCTATTATATGAGTATCATCACATATGAGATAATGATATAAACTTATCCTGATTGTACAGCGATGAATATATTGATTTGACATATGTTGTGGTAAATTGAAAAGTATGGTTAGGAATAATTAACTCTATAAATAATGAATGATTATAGAAGAATGGTAACACATGAAGAGGGCGGTGATTACGTCCTTGGGCACAAATACCCTAAAAGGTAAAATAGGAGGCAGGTAACGGCACTCCTTTAGGTCGAAAGTCCTAGAATGCACTATATAGAAATCGACTTGGTGAGGATTTGGGACTTGATGTCCCCTCACCAAAACACCCTTGGAATGTTTGAAGGGTGGTCAAGCGCGCCCATTTAAGTTTTGTAAAGTTGAGTGATATGATATTCTATTGCATGGTAGATATAGATTAGCATAATTGAATTCTGAATTAATATGTATACATATAGATGTATGGAACTTGATAAGAATAATCATAAGATATCCACCGGAATTGAACATGATAACATTGATGAATAATATTGAGAACTAACTAACCATGCAGGTATTAATGTGGTAAAGATAAAAACTTAAAGGTGAGTAATAGTTTTCGCTACTGAGCATGTTGTTACTCATTCTCTTTTATTTCTATCTGTTCAGGACTCACTAAGTCTGAGTTGGCTACAAAAAACATAGTTGAGGAAGCTAAGTAGCCGTATTACATTAGAATTGCTCATTTGCTAAGCATGTCCATCATGATAATGTAAGCATCGTATGCTACTTTTTGTGACTGTATTAAGATTTATTGAGGATTGAAATAATGATGAGAACAGTTTTGTATTATTAAATTTAAGATGCTACATTAAATGTGGTTTAATTGTTGTTTATTTTTTTACTTTATTTTGAGAGTTTTCATTTAAGTCCCGAATAAATTTCTTTGATGATTTATTTTTATTTTTTGATCTTTATTTTATTTATTAAAAACTGTTAACCCTCACTTACGGGCGTTATATATTTTTATATTTTTTTACTTTTTCTCTTAGTTTTCCCATTTTTGTCATATATATATATATATGTTTTTCATATATTTCTCCTTTTAAAATACATATTTATCTTTTTCTTCCTAATTTTTATTTTTTTTTAATATGCTTAATATGCACTCTTTCCAACTAGTTTGGAAAAGAGAAGGAAGAAAGGTGTGTGAACATATGACGTATATATTTTAATGTTTTGTGCAGCCGAGTAAAATAACCGGCACATTCAAGAGAAAAAAAAATGTTGACACAAAGTCAACTAACGTGTCATTAGGATCAAAGACTTCTTTTGTCTAGCCTTTGTCTCTTTTGGGTTTGCAATTTACTTTTTATTCGCGTTGTTTTGTAACGTTTTTTCATCATTTTGGTACCGTGTGGAATGGAATTTATCTTAAAAAGATAGCTTCTTGTTTGTGTAATATCTTAGTCATAGCTCCTACAAGAATGGTATCTTATAGTTCATTAAACCGCAATTTGAACATTAAAAACAAAAAAAAAAAAAAGATAAAAAAAGATAAATTGCCATTGGTGTTGAGATCTTTTTTTAGGACATAAATGTGGCCCTTATCCGTTTACCTCCTTAACTCTGAATTAATAAATTTAAAAACATAAATTAAAATTATAAAAAAAAAAAAAGTTAAGAGGTGAAGAAACTGGACTTAGGTGCCTGTCGTCCCACGCCACCGCTGGATTTGCCATTCTGCCTAACCTTTCCACCTTTTGTGGTCTCTCTTTCATAGATTCCGTTGAAGGCAACCCAAATTTGATTTATTATTCTGCCTTTAATAATATGTCTAAAAAATAATCTAAAATTGTAATTTTCTTTCCTTTAATATGCCTAGAATTGTAATTTCAAACTTTAATCATCTAGATGGAAAAAAAAAAAAAAAAAAAAACCATTTCTCGTTTTAAATTTAAAAAATAAATGTGCGAGCAACTTGAATAGCAATTTCTAAAATATGAGGTACTATTTAATGCTAGGTAAATAATAAGGTACCTTTTTAATGTTAATTTATAACACAAGGTACTTTGGTTACTTAGTTGAACATTTTTTTTTTGTTTTATGGTCGTCTTTTTTTTTCTTTTTTTTCTTTTTTTTGAAAGGGTGTTTAATGGTCGTTTTGCTTCTATAAGAATTTAATCTTTAATATGGATAAAAGCATTATTTTCCTTAAACAAATGCTACAAAATAAATAAATAAAACCCTAGAAGGATTGGAGGAACACCAAACTACTGTGAAAGTCCTTTTGTTCTTTGCTGGAAACGAAATAAAGTCCTTTTTACTCTATGATCCATAAAAATAAAAAATCTGTGAAAGCGTAAAATGATCACCACTTAATTTTTGACTGCTTAGAAGAGTAACAAGGGGCAACATTTTTTTTTTTTTTGGGTGCAAACAAGTGGCAACATTTTAGCTTGGAGAAATTGCCATGTAAAAGCAAAGAATTACCCAAATGGTATTAGCTATAACATAGTTTTCCATAGTCTTGTTCTCTGTTGTTTTGCTTACAAGCAAAGCCAAAGGGTTTTGAAGGTTTCTTTGCCTTGTGGAGTAATTGGATAGATATAGGACTGATGCACAACATCTCAAATGTAAGAATCAAAATTGCTGAAAATTTTGACCAAAAAAGCACAGTCATTGTTGATGACTGCAGAGATTGTGAAACCATGTTTTAGAAATAAGTTGAAACTTTTGAATTCCAACTTATTAAATATAAAACTCTTATATACTACAACGAAAAGTAAAAATTTATTATAGTATGAAGTTTTCATATACTATAGCGTTTAAGTTCTATCTTATTTTTCAAACTAAATACAAACGACTGCCTTTTTATTTATTTAAAATTATCATACCAAACCCCACCCTATCTCCCTCTATTATTAGTAACATTGTTGGTTGCACCGGTCAAAATCACAATTCAAATACTTTAAATGCAAGCATGATGGGGAAGTTTCTTGGCAATTTAACCACGACTTTGAAACAGACTTGCCGCCATAAGTTAAACTATTAATAAGGTTTCAGTAAGGTAAAGTTAGAACATGAGCTTAAGTAGTTCAAAACTTAATTCCTAATTTTCTATAAAAGGATGTCAAAGTAGAATTGAGCTCTTCAAAGTTCTAAGCGAGCCAGAATTTTGATTAGTAGAAGTCCATAGCACCCCCTAAGATGGTGTATGTACTATTTTTCTTCCAAGTGATAACCAAAAAGCCAATATATATATATTTGAAGGTTAGGGCTTAGATAATTTTTTAAGGTTTAATTTCTTTTAAAGTATGGAGTTAAATTTGAGCCAACCACATGCTAAATGCCAATGTCTTTAATTTAGTGTTGACTTTGTGTTAGGCAGGCCAACTTCAACACGATCAGTTAATGAATCATATTAATCACGTCAATCTGCTAATGATATAAATCCATTTATTGTAAACCTAAACCTGTAAACTTCGTATAGATTTGGGGTCATGTTTTTATGTTATAATCGAAATTGCCCCACTTACTTAGTATCTAACTAACTAAAGGTAGCTTCATCTATCATTTCAACTTCAAATTTATAGTTTCCTCCATTTTTTGTGAATTCCCTAGTGAAAAATTATACTTATATCTTTGAATTATGTTAACATGCATGGACAGCTCCATTTCAACCCATAAAGTTAGACAATACAAGCATTAGACCGTCTTTTATGCAACGTTACATTAGTATGTCAATATCAAATTTTAATATATAAATAGTAAAATCATGGTCCATTATTGTGTGCTATTTTTCATGTCAAATCTAACATATATCAAACTTGGTGTCAAAAATTTGAAACAAAATTTTTTCCAACAAAGCTAAGCACTTTTTTGTTTGTCTTTTTCACTCGAAAAGCCCAACACACTTTTCTTTCTTTTGTTTCCGAGGAAAGTTCGTCTTGCATGTGTTAAGTAAAGTATCTTTATAAGTAACATGTGTCATATTCTCACATTTGATTGAAATTGATTGATATATTGCTTTTTTATTTAATTATTTTAATATTGTCTTTTTTAAATTTTATTTAAACTTTCATATAAGTTTCATAGTTTAATAATTACAATAAAAAATATATATAACATTTAAAATAATATTAATATTATGTTGATCGAAAAATAGAACAACATATTATGTTTGTCTTTTTTATATATATTTTTATACAAAATACAACATTTTCATAAAAGATGGTCCAACAAACTGTGTTGGTCTTGGTCTCTAGCCTGCTTTTTGCAACCCATCTTTTGAAAAAAGATCTGCCTATTGGATTAAGCATGCAAAGAGGCCATTGCTAATATAACATATTATTGGGCCTTCCCCAAAAGCCACGACTCTGCAGAAGGCTGTAGTCCGCTCTTGCCGTGGTGGCTTTGTTGAGGAGATCGACGATCTTCCCTCCTCTCAGGCTTAGATTGCCGCTGAGGTATCTGCGCGACCTCCATCGCAGATCTAGCCTTCTTTCCTCCAATCCTCCTTTGTGCAACACCGATCTTAATGTGTTCGTCAAGGAAGCACCGACGGATCATCTCGCCCATGATTGCCAATGTCGCGAACAGATTTCGTCGAATCACCTTGGCACATCGTCCAGATCTTCCTCCACACAATGATAAACACTACTTGATCTGCAAAACTTTGTCGTCATTTTAGTCACCGTTGCCAAAAGATGAAAGCTCGATCAGCTTCCTTTTTCAATATGATTTAGTTTCTGTTTTTGTGTTTGTGTATGATTTTTTTTTTTTTAACTTTTTTGTCTTGATTATTGTTTTGTGTTTTTCTTTTTTTTTGAATTTTTTTGTAATTTTGTGATTTTCGATGATGAAGACAACTATAGTGTTGCCGTTTTAGTGGTTGCTAACCAGTAACTATGTGGATACCAGCGGTGACTGTGTAGATACCGACGGTAACCACAACGGATACTGATGGTATCCATGGTAGATACTGGATATCGGCAAGTAACCCCGTGGATATTGGATACCCTTAGGTAGGGCCGACAATACGGGTTGCGACACGATGACATGACATGAATCCGACACGATTTTTCGCGGGTTAGTGTCGGAAAATTTGACTACGGGTCATTTTAGTGTCGACCCGAAACTGACCCGTCAAAAACGGGTCGGGTTCGGGTCAACCTGTCTGACACGAAATAACCCGTTTTTGACCCGTATTTAATTAATTAAATTTTAAAAAATTAATATTATTTCATATATATAATATAAGCCCTTAAAAGATCAAACCATGTTTCTCTTATCACTCATCTTCTTATTGAAGTGGTATAAAACTCTTCTAATTTTATTTTTTTTTAATATTATATATATTAATGTAGGCGGGTCACAGCCGGGTTACGGGTCAAAATCGAGTTACGGGTCGCGGGTCGTATTTTTTGACACTGTACATAAGAAAACGGGTTGACACGGGTCGGGTTAGTGTCAACCCGTATCAAAACGGGTCGGGTTTGGGTTGAGAAATCTCAACCCGTTCGTGTTACGGGTCAGGTTAATGTCGACCTATTTTTGTAAAAATTAATTACAACCCGACACGAACCCGACCCGCCAACCCGTTTTGCCACCCCTACTCTTAGGTAACTATGATTGATATCAACTAGTAACCATGGTGGATGCTAGATACCTTGAGGGTATATCTGGCATTATAAAATATAACGTGATGATGTGACATAATATTGTTTGTAATTATTTCTTTAAGTGGAAAAAATCAATACAAGCTTTATTTTTGTAGCATATATGTAAAGAGGCCATGACTTTATATGGCAATAATTCTTGGGCCAAATAAAGCTACCAACATCATGTGCTAATGACCAAGTGGATAACTTTCACATAACTGCTATTCGAATACAATTCTTAAGTTAAAACTTAATTATCAATCTGATACCAGTGAATAACTAACCTTCAAAGTAGTTAAAAGGAGTTACTTTCTAGATAATGAGTGTAGTGTATTTTCGAGGCAGTCCAGGACTTGGAATTTTAGGCAGAAACCTACCAAAAGCAAATGTAATTTCTGACCTGCAGTTGGCGAAAACAACCATAAACTCTTCACCACAACTCACAAAAATAGGTTAGAGATGCAACATGATCATCATTATTAAGAAAGAAGCTATCAACCACCGACTTTTTGCGCTATAAGTCCACAGGCTTTCTTTAGACTCCTCCCCACACAAGTCTTACTAGAAAAGCACTATAGAGAAATTGGCTGAAGGACTATAGCAAAGGAGAAAACATGCCTGATCCTCCACCGACAGCTCACGGCCCCCATCATCACCGGCCAGTGCCGGGCCCCGAACATGGTCGCCCCAATCTTCCTGGGCCCGATCCCCACGCTCCTCCGCCGCTAGATCCCTATAGGCCACCGCCGCCAGGTCCCCACGTGCCTCCACCGCCAGGTCCCCATGTGCCAGCGCCGCCAGGTCCCCACGAGCCTCCACCACCAGGTGCCAAAGTGCCACTGTCGCCAGGTCCCCACGCGCCTCCCCACCCAGGTCTCCATGTGCCACCGCCGCCAAGTCCCCACTCGCCACCACCGCCAGGTCCCCATGTGCTTCCGCCGCCAGGTCCCCACGCGCCTCCACACCCAGGTCTCCATGTGCCACCGCTGCCAAGTCCCCACTCGCCACCACCGCCAGGTCCCCATGTGCTTCCGCCGCCAGGTCCCCACGCACCTCCACACCCAGGGCTCCATGTGCCACCTCCGCCAAGTCCCCACTCGCCACCACCGCCAGGTGGCGGTCCCCATGTGCTTCCGCCGCCAGGTCCCCACATGCCTCCACACCCAGGTCTCCATGTGCCACCGCCGCCAAGTCCCCACTCGCCACCACCGCCAGGTCCCCATGTGCTTCCGCCGCCAGGTCCCCAAGTGCCACCGCCGCCAGGTCCCCACGTGCCTCCACCGCCGGGTCCCCACGTGCCTCCTGCGCCA
>CAMOHE010054247.1:0-29631 GCA_946598075.1 Artocarpus hirsutus | reverse complement strand
CTTAGGTAACTATGATTGATATCAACTAGTAACCATGGTGGATGCTAGATACCTTGAGGGTATATCTGGCATTATAAAATATAACGTGATGATGTGACATAATATTGTTTGTAATTATTTCTTTAAGTGGAAAAAATCAATACAAGCTTTATTTTTGTAGCATATATGTAAAGAGGCCATGACTTTATATGGCAATAATTCTTGGGCCAAATAAAGCTACCAACATCATGTGCTAATGACCAAGTGGATAACTTTCACATAACTGCTATTCGAATACAATTCTTAAGTTAAAACTTAATTATCAATCTGATACCAGTGAATAACTAACCTTCAAAGTAGTTAAAAGGAGTTACTTTCTAGATAATGAGTGTAGTGTATTTTCGAGGCAGTCCAGGACTTGGAATTTTAGGCAGAAACCTACCAAAAGCAAATGTAATTTCTGACCTGCAGTTGGCGAAAACAACCATAAACTCTTCACCACAACTCACAAAAATAGGTTAGAGATGCAACATGATCATCATTATTAAGAAAGAACCTATCAACCTCCGACTTTTTGCGCTATAAGTCCACAGGCTTTCTTTAGACTCCTCCCCACACAAGTCTTACTAGAAAAGCACTATAGAGAAATTGGCTGAAGGACTATAGCAAAGGAGAAAACATGCCTGATCCTCCACCGACAGCTCACGGCCCCCATCATCACCGGCCAGTGCCGGGCCCCGAACATGGTCGCCCCAATCTTCCTGGGCCCGATCCCCACGCTCCTCCGCCGCTAGATCCCTATAGGCCACCGCCGCCAGGTCCCCACGTGCCTCCACCGCCAGGTCCCCATGTGCCACCGCCGCCAAGTCCCCACTCGCCACCACCGCCAGGTCCCCATGTGCTTCCGCCGCCAGGTCCCCAAGTGCCACCGCCGCCAGGTCCCCACGTGCCTCCACCGCCGGGTCCCCACGTGCCTCCACCGCCGGGTCCCCACGTGCCTCCTGCGCCAGGTCTGCAAGTACCACCGCTGCCAGGTCCCCACACGCCTCCGCCGCCAGATCCCTACTCTCCTCCGCCGCCAGGTTCCCACGCGCCTCCCCCGCCAGGTCCCCATGTGCCTCCGCTGCCAGGCCCTCTTGACCCACATAAGCTAGGTCCCCACGTGCCACCGCCGCCAGGTCCCCACGCTCCTCCGCCGCCAGATCCCCATGTGCCACCTCGGCCAGGCCCTCCTGAGCCACATAACCCACGTCCTCCTCATCACGGCCACCACCCGTGACTCTGTGATCATATTATGAAGCCTCAAAAACAATAGACACTTGCGAGTATTATAAGCTTTGTATATGTTTGGCGCCATTATTATGCTCTGTAGTTTGTATTGCTTCTAATACTAGCCTCTATATACTCCTTAGCATGATGTACTTACTATCCAAGCTGAACTACATGAAAAAATAGAGGGACATATCTTTAGCTACTATGTAAGACCCGTGAAAGATAAATGCGTGTTATCTATTCTCGTCTGTTCTCTTTTTTCCTTTTTTTTTAATTTTATTTTTTCTGTAATTTTCTTGTTTTTCGCCATCCTAAGTTTCTTTTCACTCGAGAGAGATTGATAGACAGTCGCTGCTCTTCATGGATATGTCAAGCTCTCGTTTCATGATCACTCCAACCTTGCATGTTGTATGATGTTGCTACAAGGTTGGTACTCTGTAAAGTCTCAATTTAATTAATCAAAAATTAGTATGAAAAATGGTGATTAGTGTGCCTACTTGAAAATATGATTACCAATTAATCATTTTTAAAGTTTTTGCTCTCTTGTTATATTTTATTTATTTATTTTATTTTTCAGCCATTATTAATCATTTTAAAAGGAATTTCTGGTCATTATTTAAGTATTTCATTAACTTTTAATTGAATCCCACCACTTTCCTTTAATTTACCTATTTAAAACAAAACCCAACATTTGTTGGATTTCCAAAATGACCCCATCAGACGACACTATAATTTTCACGCGAAACAGATTGTGCCAGACAAACCACCGTTGAAAAAAACCAGCCCTTTCTTTTCTCCTTGAAACCACTCACTCATTTCTAAAAAAACAGAACAAGTCACTCAAAAATTCCCAGCCACACTCTCTCTCTCTTTCACGTTCCTCCCCCTCTCTCTCTGACTCTCAAATTTTCGCTCCGCCAAAAAAAAAAAAAAAACAGGAACAAGCCTTTTCTAAGCTTGAACAAGGGCAGAAACACCCGTCTGAGGCCACTTCTTTCAAATAATCCAAGATTAGAAGCATTTCAAATGATTTAAACCTTCTTTTACAAGTTCTTATTGTTAAATAAACTGTTCAAATTCGTGTATTTAGGTATGGACATTTATGTTTATATCGTTTTTGACAAACTAATAATAAAAATATACTTGCATGTAATGATCTGAGGTTATGCTAGCATGAGACGTGTTTGCATCACAGTGAAGAAGAAATTTTAGTTTTTATTTAAGCAAATTCGGATTTAACATCATTATTACATTATTTTTCTTATTTTTGTAGTTTATGTGAAATTTGATGATTAAATAGTGAAACTTAGTTGTATGTATTTTCAAAAAAAAAAAAACTTAGTTGTATGTAAGCAAAAGGCTTTTATAAAGCTCATATAATGTGTTTAAAGTGCATCGAACTGATTTGGAAGAGTTTGAATTCGATTTGAGTTTTGATGCTCGAAATACAACTGTGTCGAGGCACTATAGTTGATCGAGTATAGTGTATCGCAGTTGACCAATGAGCTGTATGACACTACAGTCGACCAAGAGTAGTGTACCACGGTGAAACGACTTGCTCCAAAAGCCACTGTTTCGACATCAGGTCCCCTTGTGTTTAAATGAGTTTTTACCCCTTGTATTGACCAGAAATGATTAATAATATATTTTAAAGAGTGATCTATCACTGTTTGAATAAATGTGGGACTAAGAATGATTAATGGCATGCTAAAAACCATGGATTAATACACTAATGAGTTCTAATCTAAGTATCGGTGTTCATAATTGAGTTGTTGTCCCTGAGGGCTAACGTTTAAAGGAGCGGGTTATGGGGCAGAAGAGTTCCGTTATTAGAAATCGAGGAATGATTTTATACCTTTTCTTTCTTAGCCATGATTTTTAAGTGTTTTCGCCTCAAATTTTGTTCTTAAATATTTTTAAGAATTTAATTATTTTAAAGTTATTTTTAAATGTTTTGAAAATATATTTATAAAAGACAATGATTTTAAGAAAATAACCAATATCTTGGTGTAAGCACAGCTAAGTGAGATTCCCTTGTTGGTTGTGCATTTAAATGCATGGTGCCATAGAATTAAAGTCGTGTTTATTCCAGGCCTTGCAATAAGTACGTTATAATTTAAACACGATTTTAAACTTGAAATCCTACTAAGCCTTTCACTCATGATTTTCAACTTGTACTTTATTTTAAATTCCCTTCCCCAAGTTTACAGTACGCAACGGAGTATATTGCTATAAATTGCTCGCGGAGTCTGTGAGTAGATTTGATTATTTGTATTTTTTATCAAAGCATGTAATAATGAAATTATTTTCATTCACTTTGATTTATTTTGTAAGACTATGATTTGAAAGTTATTTTTTCTATCTAAATTATGTATGTATTATTATGGTCCAGTAGGACCCAAGCAGTATTTAGTGGAGTTTTAATTTTCTAATTTATCAATGTTATTACAAAATTCCTATATTTAGTATTATGTTTTATTTTATTTCAAGTTGTAATAATTATATTAATTTGTTAACTTTACTTAATATTTTATAAAAATATTCGAGAAAATAAAATATTTATTATTGAAGTTTAAGTTAAATCTTAATTCATTATTTTTAATCAACCGTCGCATCATTTCTCCAGTTTTCGGGCGTGACATGCTCCGTATCCTTGAGAAGAGTATACTTTGATTGCTAGTTGTTTGAAGGCTTTTTGAACTCTCGGACTAGACTAGTAAATAAAGATTCACTTTTTAGATTTAGTTGTAAGTCCCCCGAAAAATTTTCAAGTATTTAAGCACGATTTGTAATTATGAATTTTTCTTACTAGCAATGTATATATATAAATTTTTGTAACTTTTATGCATTTATCACAAGCCGTGATTGAAATCATGAAATGCATAATGACGTGTGATTATTTTATGAAACATATGGTATAATATAATACTATGGTTAATTAAATATAATGTGCTGGATCAAGAGTGTGTTTCAAAAATGTTATATGTGAGTCAAATAAAGACCTTTATAAAAAAATCTTAATTGAAAGGTCTGAATTGAGATGGACTAAAAGCATGAATTTCCATATCATTATGACTTCATGGAATTCCTAGGTGAACCATTGATCGTAGATGTACATATATTGCAATCCGGGAAGTTCATAAAATAACTTGTGAATTCATCACAATTTAGAGTATGAACTTCCATATAATTACATTTTCTTATAAAGTTTATGAGTTTGTGAAATACCACGTAATGAATGATTTCATTCTTGAATTTCAATGAGCAATTTTATGAATTTATGTTATGAAAATTCATATACTTGCTATTGATGGGTCGTGAGATAAAAAATACAGTAATCTCATGAAATTTTAAATTATAGAAATTATTAAAATTTTCAGAAAAAAAAAAATTGCTTAAAACGCGCTCATATAAATAGTCTAGACTAGATGTGGTACCTACCAATAATGTCAGGCATAGTCGGTGGTGTGATTCTATGCTATATTAATATTTATATCACATTTGCTTATGTGACAATGCGAAATTAGTTGCTTGTGAAATATGTACTTTAATTGTTAAAATAAATATTGCACAAAACAATTATTCATTTTAATTGTTAAAAATAAATTATTATAGTAAGTGTATTTTATTTTTAGCAGTAAAATAAATATAAATCAGCGGTAAAATAAATATAAATCAATTTTGAATTATAAAATAAATCCTGGTTGTACAAAGGCTGGATTGTGATTAGAGAAGATGCATTGCTAATGTTGCAACGATTTTAACCTCAGGTGGTAGGAACTTTCCTAATTGGGGCGTTTTAGAGTTTTTCCAATAGTTTCAGCAGTAAAAATGTAAAGATTTGTTAAACGGGGCAAAAATATAAGATTTAGATAACTGGGTGTTTAAACTACAAGTCTAATTTAAGGGGTTGTTGTGATTATTTATTTACTTCCCAAATGATTTAATAGTGAAATTTAAGTAGAAAAAAGATTCAAAGTGACAAATTTTGAGTATAGGGATGAAATTGTAATTTCAAGATTTTTGGGGATCAAAATTATAAACGCTGAGTTTAGGGACTGAATGGTGGTCTTTTTCGCCATTCATATCCTGCATTTAAAATATTTGAGGCTTTTACGAAGTTTGGGTACCAAACTAAAAGTTAGAAAGCATAGAATTCGAAATAGGGGTAAAAATGTCATTTTGTTACGTTGTTGTGAAATCAGAATTTTCAACGTCCCAGTTAGATTAAGGCAGTGCACGGGCGGCAAGGTATCAGCTAAGACCATGTCCTAAATTATGGTGCAAGTGTGACGTCAAATGAGAGCTGGTTAAGTTACAAGGGCATAAATGTTAGGATTTTTGAAGTAAGGGTAAAGCAATTTGACCTTCAATGTCTCCACAAGAAGAGTAGGAACCTACGGTAATATGCTTAAGGCTGGAATCTAACAAAAAGTTAGAATGGGCCAAGTCTCAATACTATGTATAATAATAGACTCTGGTATAAAGCAAGTCCAAAAACAATTCAATGAGCTAAAGTCTAAGCCTAGTTTGGTATTGCTTTTGGAACTCCTAAAAGCACTTTGTAAAAAAACTGATACAATTTTAGTGTTTGTAAAAGTTTACAAAATGACTTTATATGGAAAACTAATGTACTTTTTAAGCAATTTGAAAAAGTTAAAAATTGTAACTTTTGAATTCTACTTTTGCCTTAAACAAAAATGGGTGCTCTCCTAGTAGCACATCAATCCGAAACTAAGCCTAAACCTTGAGCAAATCACACAAATGCCACAACTTATTAAAACCGCCCTCTAACAAATATTTATAAAAACGGTCTCTTTCTAGAAGCTAGAGATTTACTAGAAGTCCATCTCTTTTCTCAACGGAACTTGTCAGTTTTCATCTCAAAACCTGCTAGAATTGGTCAAATTCTTTCCTAAAACCCACCAAAACCTGTCAAGTTTTGTCGTGAAACCCGTCGAGTTTTGTCCTGAAACTCACTGGAACCGCCGGTTTTGTTTTAAAACTCGCTAGGTTATGTCTTAGAACTCACCAGATTTCAAATTAAAAAAAAAAAAGAGCAGATCAAGCAAAAAATACAAATGATTATAAATTTTGCCAGGTTTTGTCTTGAAACCGAGCAAGTTATGCCCTAGAAACCGCTGGTTTTGTCTTAGAACCTACCATATTTTGTCTTGAAATCCATCAAGTTCCAAATTTACAAAAATAAAAAAGAGTAGACAAAACAAAAAAAAATACAAACGATTACAAATGATTCTAATCTGAAACAGAAATCCAAAACTGGAACCTACAATCTCAAAGAAAAACACAAACATTTTTAATTCCAAATAGAAATTAAAATGCAAACATTATGATCTCACCTACAGCAAATCTTGATGATTTACCAAAATATTGAATCAACCTTATAATTTAACAATAAACAAATGCAATCATATCTACATATCCCAAATTAATAAACAAATTCCTCTGTGTTTAATTTGAAACAAAATATTTCCATTTGTTTTTGTTCTCAAAATTTTTAAAAATGTTTTTGCACGTTTTTCGATGCAATAATTTTAAAAATACTCTCAGTACAATTCTTAAAAAATTTTCATTTTTTAAAACAAAAACATTTTCACCTATTTTGAAAACAATACCGAATGGCCCCTTTTGTATTTGTATTGAACGAAAATGGACAGACAGAGAGTGAGAGGCTTATAAAGCAAAAAAAAATGTGAAGCACGACATATGATGAAAAACCATAGTAACTGCTTACGACAAAGTATATGTTCCAACATAGGGCAAACGCAATAAAATGTAAGGCGAAACTTGAAAAATTATATGTAAAACTAAGCAAAATTGCAAAGTAAACATTTAGTTGAAAATGCTATAGCGTGAATTATAAACAGGATCATACATAGCCAATGTTTTTAGCAGCAAAAAGAAAATAAAACTACAATAGTTTTCCATTGACAATAAAATACTTCAAAATGAAAAGTTAAATCAACAAATTTGGATGATAAAAATTTGCTTCGCCTCCTGCTACTTATCCTCCACCAAAGCGACAACAGTAGCAGCAATAGCCCCTCCTTCTACTTCTCCAACAACGACGTCCTTAGGCTTTCTCTACTTGGGATCTAGTAGGGAGTTCCACATGTTCATCCGCAGAGCCATCTAGAGATCACTGTCCTATTGATCCGTCATCAAAGACTGCCTCCTAAGATCTGAAGCTAAAGAGCTAGGGTTCCGATTCCGAATCTGTTTTCCATAGAGTTTCACATATCACAAAGAAAGCATGAGAAGACACTAGACGATGTTGGTCGTTGTCATGGGTCGCACTCAGAGGAGAGAGAGATAATGTGAAGGAGAGAGAACAAGGGAGGCGAAGAGAAAGAGAGGAGGGAGAGAAAGGATGCTAAATAGAGAGAGGGCGAGAGGTGGAGAGAGAGAGGCATATACATAAACAGAAGAGAGAGAATTAGGGTTTGATTTTTGAGAGTGAATTATAATGGGCAATATAGTAAAGAAACAATTAGTATTTTAAAATAAGAAAAGGAGAAGTTTTGAAAAGATGAAGGTGAGAGGACAGTTTTAATAAGTGGTGTAATTTTTTTTTTTGGGTGGGGGGTGCGGGGTGGGGATTCTGTATAGTTTTCTCATAAACCTTTGAATATCACTCCACTTACCTAAATATAGACCAAGGTTTCCTAAGGTAACAGGGATGGTCGATTATGTTTACCAAGCCAATCTCAGATTTTAACAACAAGTAGGTTTATGCAAGGACGCATATATTGGTGAAATATTTAGAAATTTTGGTTTTTTCAAGGTACCGAAATATCTTTCTACTATAATATTGATTTCAACAAAATATTGTGAAAATACAAAAAATATTGATAAATATCAATTAAAATATCAGTATCAAAAAATTTATAGTATATTTTGTGAAAAATTACGATGTACATGGATGAAATTTTGATCAGATTTTAGTAATATCGAAAATTACAAAAATTAATGAATTTTTTCCTTTAAATAATCTATCACTATTTTATACTTTTAATCAATAAATGTTTGTCTAATATGCATTTACAATCAATGAATTTGGGATCCAATGATAGCAGCTCCTTCAATGAGGCTCTTGATGCTTATTATCCATATAATTAAGACTTTCAAACTATGATGGTTGTGAAATTTTCAATTATCTTCATCTAAGCATATAGCTAGCATCTCATGCAAACAATTGAGAGAGTTCATAGTAGCTCATTCATGGAAATACAGTGGGAAGAAGTCAACAAACCTATATGTGACATATTCATTACTACATTCAACACTTAAATAATATGTCAAGACATTAATATATTGTTTGAATCTAGATAGAATCTCAACCATATTTAAGTCTTACAAAATTTCCTTTTGTATTGACAAATCTTATAGGATGTTTGGAAGAGTGGTTGAAACTGAAAACGTTAGTTTGAAAACTACAAGATGTAAGAGCTTTGATTTTTCTATGATTGTTGAGAGCTTTATATTGTTTGTTGTTCCAAGCGAGATGCCAAACAACCTAGTATACGTATGAAGCTTATTACATAAATCATGTTTATTTTTTAATGTTTATTGTATCTTAAAATATTAGAGATATGTTTAATATACAAAATCTATAATTTGTATCAAAATTTCTATTGATATCGACATTTTTTTCAAAATTAAAGTAAAAGTATCTATATTTCTACTGATACCAATATATTTACCTTGGGTTTGTGTTGAATAAATAAAAAGATATTGATTATTAATTGAGATAATTAATAATCAATGATTAGAAAAAAAAATTGAGATAATACCCAATGGAAATAAAGGTTGATGAGGGGATTGAGAAATTTTAAGGTTTCTTTGCATGGGACTGATAAATCTATGAAAATAGAGGGCTCATTTGGTAGTATTTTTATTTTGTTTTTGGAAAAAGTTGAAAATGAAAATATATTGAAAAATGTGCTAAGACTACTTTTAAAATTGTGTTTGGTTGTATTTAGTAGTATGTTTTTAAAAACAATTATTTTTTAATAAAAAAATTATTAATATAAATAAAACCCAAATTTAAAAAACTAATTGTTAACATATTAATTTTTTTTTATTAATTCAACAAAAGGAAGAGGAAATCCTTTTCATCTTCTTATCCTCCGGTGAGCAGAGACACTAGTAATGGCCAACCCAACGAACCCAAGTCCACCCCCAAAGGCCTCAGACACCCCTGACGTCCTAGCCACACCTTGACCAACCCAACCCCATGCCGACCATCTCCGCCTGCCACCCCTCCCCCCTGGCTAACGAACCTAGTTCCACCCACGATAGACTCTCGCCCCTACTCCTAATAAGCCTAGTTCCACCCCCAACAAACCCTTGCCCCCCCTAGTTCCACCCCCAACAGACCCTCGTCCCCACTCCCAACGAACCTAGTTCCAACCCAAATGACGAGCTTTCTATCAAGATCCAAGCTAAGATTTCCATCGTGAATAGGCCGGGCTTCAACAAGGCAAGCTGCTCCAATGAGGAAGGGATGGGAGGAGGGGTTAGGTGGGTCACTTGGGTCGCCAACAGGATGGGCGCATGAGGGTGCAGGGTTCTGGGTTGAGGAAAAAGAGAGAGAGAGAAAGAGAGAGATTGAAAAACACAGAAAACATGTTTACTTTTTTCATTTTTGCTCACTTTTTTCTCAAATTTTCAAGAATTGTTTAAAAAAACTTAGGCCTAAAGCACTACCAAACATAGTTTCAAAGTTATTTTCATTTTATGTATTTTTGAAAATAGGAAAACACTTTTTGAAAGGGGAACCAAACAACCCTAGAGTATTCATGTGAATAACAAATATTTCGCATCTCAACTTTTTAACCCCATGCACCCCCAAACTAGCCAACTTCCATCTTTTCACATCGCACGTAGTTGCCCAACGCCGAACCAAAATCCGCCACGTTTTGCTGCGCTTTAGACCATGCTACACCCTGTTTTTCTTGCTCTATTGTTGGGCATGAAATGGATGGGGAGCCTTCATTTGGGAGAATGAGCTCCATTCTTTGAGCACAAGACCCGAGGGAAAACCCCATTTTTATAGGATATAGTTGATTCCAAGCACATGAAAAAAAAAAGAAATGGAAAAAAAATAAAAATTTAAATTAATTATTGTTTTTAGTTTTAGGATTTTATTTTTAATTTTAGATTTAGAAATTTTATTTTTCATCTTGTAGACATCATTTAAGAAGGTATTTTAGAGCTTCAAAGAAGAGGAAGAAAAAGATCAAGGAGATGATTTTAGAGCTTGTGACAACTCCATTTTAATGATTTCTTTCTCATTTTCTTTTTCTAAATCTTTGTATAATCTAAAAAGCTTGATTATTAGCATTGCCTAATTTTATTTGTGATTAAATGTAGCTAAGTCTCTTAGTCTAAAGGCTATGGACCCAAGTTGAGATTGTGTTTGGTTTATTGTTTTGGAATAATGCAAGTGATCTCTATTTTTCATTTATTTCTGTTTCCTTAAGTTTAATACCTCTAATTACTTGATCACCAATTAATTGACTTTGCATTTAGGATTAATACTTGCCAATGGAGGATTCAAATTGTGGGTTTAGGACATGCAACCTAGCGAATTGTAGAGTTGGGAGACCTAAGACCTATGATTTTCTTTGTGGCCAATTAATAGAATGTGCTTAATGAACACTTATTAATTGATTTTGAATAAGATATTAGAATTAATTATTTCGGGTATTATTCAATTGAGGACTTAGGAGAGGAAAAATTGAGATACATGAGTGTTCTATGCCAATAACTCGAGAAGATTAATTTATCAATAATCTAGACAATTACTGATTAGAATGGAAACTTAGTGAAATAGCCTCTAGATCCGTTTGTATTATCGTTTATTTTTTTTATTTTAGTTTTAGTTTAGTTTTGTTTTGTTTTAATTTCAGTTGTCTAAATAATTTTAAAATTAATCTAATTTCAATACTTAATTAGAATTGAAACACAATCCATGTAGGAATAATATTCATACTCTGGTATACTTTATTACTTACGATCATATATGCTTGCAAGCAACGAGGGACCCACTAAGCTTTATGTGTTTAGAAAATTAGTCCTTAAACTAAAAATTTTTATAATTTACACCTTAAGCTTCAAAATATGTTGCATCATTGGTCCTTTTGATAACTTCGTCAAAAAAATTGACACATGCAACAACATATGTGCAATAAATGAGGAAAAAATAGGAAATTTGTAAAATTTTCTTTCTATTAAATTCCATCGAAGAACCCGCCTCTCTTCTCCGCTCAGCCAATCAGACTTGCAATTTGAATGTATAAGGTTCATAAAAGAGAAGAGCAATCAACAAATTAACACCAGAAACCATCAAAACAAAGCAACAATTCATCTAATTAGATTCAAGCTTGGCCGGGTATGAAGATTTTAGTACAAAAAGAAGGAAAAAAAAAACCTGAAAGAGAAAAAAAAATTAAAAAGGAATGTATGCCTTGTTTTTAAAACGAGAAGCGAAGACGCAAACAAGCAGTTGCTCTGAAAATTGCAAAGACGAAAATGACATAAAATCCACATCAGGTAAATCTTTGATGTGAAACATGGAGACCAGCAACTGGAAGCGCCCAAACTGTCGTGCCAGAATCATGGGGACTTTTTAAAGATTTATAAGGTGTTTAAAAAGTGTTATTGGAATTATTGATTGAAATTAATTTTGACTAAAAATACTATACATATAAAAGCCTTTATATTGTAGCAATTTTTTATTTTTTATTATAATATATAAATTTTTTCTTACTGTTTATTAGTTGAAACCAATTAGTCACAACCAATGATCAAACACCGTGCTAGTTTAGCTAACACATAGACTACAACTGTTGTTCAACACTTATTTCTATTGCATCAATTGGGTACTTTATTGGCTTTTTAAAATAAAAGTAAAAGTCAGTTGTAAACCAAACCTATTGGAACAAATGCAAATTAATAATATATTTGATACAGTAGTTAAAATTATTTTTATTATAATATATAAAAGTATTATATTATAGTAATTTTTTTTTATAATATATAAAAATTTTATATTGTTTATATTGAGATAATATTTAAGATTATTTATTGCCAAACAGGCTATAGAATGCACTGCTTGCTAATTTGTGCCTAAAAAATGATTTGCAGCTCTCAAAAAATCGTGCACTTTCATTTTTTTTTTCTTTGCGTCTGCATCCCAGAATGCGCTAACAGCTTCACTAATATACTTATTTATTTATTTATTTATTGCTTGTCTATGCTTTTATCTGCTCTTTCTTTTTTTTTTCTTTTTTTTTTTCCGCTTCTTCATTCCTAATGCATGAGGGTGTACTTTAATTATATAGTTTGCTTGTTCATGCTGATTTTCGTTTTGCATTTTTATCACAAATAATCTAATTTATTTTATATGTGAATAACAAATATTTCTCTTTTTCCATAGAGGCTCTCAATAGCCTATATGTTGATTTTTATTTTTGTAAACATTTTAGAGGATAACACTATGATCAATAACATTTAATTTTAATACAATTAGCCACAAATTTACTATTTTGTGACAGCAATGGTCCAATAATTAATGTCCATTAAAGGAAAAGAGAGAGACAGACAGACAGACATAATTCGTCATATGAAATGCATTTGAAAATGATAAATTTATATAGGATTTTTCAATGTTTTACTCAAACTTTTAATTAAGGGAAAAAAGAGATTAAAAAGAATCATAGGTAATTAACAATGTCAAGAAAGAAGCCAAAGACTCTGAGAGGAAAAAACAAAAAGCTACGAGAGAGAAAATAACGAGATACAATAGAGAGAAAATGAAATAAATAAATAAATAAAAGAGGACAATAAAAAGAAAGAGATGGATAAAGAGAGTTAAGAGAAATATTTAAAAAGGAAGAAGGGGAGAAATCTAGGCAGAAAATATAAAGAGAAAAATTTATCAATTTCAGAAAAAGAGAACTTAATTATAAAATGCGCAATTTGATAAACCAATTAAAATACCATCCAATTTTAATAGAATGACAATTTAATATTTCAAATTTTTTTAACAAATAATTATTTTTATTTTAAAGTCGATCAAACAAACAATTATTTTCTATTGCAATTCATTTAAATTCAACCAAATCATCTACTACTTAAGTATAATATGATTTTAAAGAACCGTTTGATATTGTTTTTAAAATAAATAAAAATATTATTGTTTAAAAAATAAAAATTTTTTAAAAATTGTAATAAAAATGTTTTTAAAATTTTTGTCTCAAAAAACATACAAAAATATTTTTAAAATTTTAAGAATAAAAATAAACAGTATCTAAACTGTCTGATTTTTTTAATATTTTATTAAAATTGGTGTTACAGTAAAAAAAAATATTTTAACACCTTACAATTTTCAAAATTACACCTAAATTTCTAAAATTTCATGGATATTTACATCTACGTGGAAATTGGGAGTTGGGAAGGTATAACGTGGGAAAATTTCAGTTGGTGATCGTTTGCCGAGGAAGGAAATCTGACATCGAATTTGACTTCAACAATAATCAGTTTTCATCATCCTGCTTTGGTTTGCCCTAAATTCCTCATTTTCTTCTTCTTCTATTTTTTAATTTTTTTTAAATATTGTTAATTTATGCTTTCGATTACTTCAAACAGAAGAAAAATCCAGAGACTCCCCGACAACCCATTGATCGATCCACCTTCTTCCACTTCTTTCTCCCGAGCTCTGCAATTTTTTCTAGGGTTAGGGTTTTGTAAAGTTCTCTTATTTTGACAAACAGTTGGTGAATTCACTTACAAACAAAGTTACAACCTTTGTCCCGATTACAATGCAATCGAGGGCTCAAAATCTCGCTCCAGGCCTGAACTTTCTTCCTAGCTTAAAACCCCCAAACAAAACACTAGCTTTCCACCAAATCTCTGCTCTAATCCTTACTTTCCTCGCTTATGCCTCCTTTCACGCTTCTAGAAAACCTCCCAGCATTGTCAAGAGCGTGCTCGGACCCAAGATCAGCTCGAATTCGTCCGCAATTGAGTCCGATTCGAACTCGATCGAAGCCGGGTGGGCTCCGTTCAATGGTCCTGAGGGAACTCACCGGCTAGGCGAGCTTGATCTCGCCTTTCTGTCGGCGTATTCGATCGGAATGTACTTCGCTGGCCAGGTCGGCGACCGGATCGATCTGAGGTCGTTTCTTGTGTTTGGAATGATGGGCAGTGGCATTTTGACTATAATTTTTGGTCTGGGATATTGGTTTAGTGTTCATGTTTTGTGGTTCTTTGTGGCTGTCCAAGTTGTTTGTGGTATTTTTCAGTCAATTGGGTGGCCTTGTGTGGTGGCAGTTGTGGGGAACTGGTATGGGAAATCGAAGAGGGGGTTGATCATGGGGGTGTGGAATTCGCATACCTCGGTCGGTAACATCATCGGTTCTGTTGTAGCGTCAGGGGTGTTGGAATTCGGGTGGGGTTGGTCCTTTTTGGTGCCTGGAGTGTTGGTGATTTTGGTGGGGGTTTTGGTGTTTTTGTTCCTTGTTGTGAGTCCTGATGATTTGGGGTTTGAGCCTCCTGGTAAGGAGATGGAGATGGATGTGCAAGTGGAACTGGGAAATGGTAATGTGGGGGGTTCTGAGGAGCAAGTGGTGGAGTCAGAGGAAGCTGGTCTTCTTGAGACTAAGCATGGTTCTGATTCTCGTAATGATGAGAATAGTTCTGATGCTTTGGCTGCAATTGGGTTCTTCGAGGCGTGGAGGCTGCCCGGCGTGGCGCCATTTGCTTTCTGTCTCTTCTTCTCCAAGTTGGTAGCGTACACTTTTCTTTACTGGTTACCCTTCTACATAAGGCACACAGGTACTTGACTTGACAGTTTCTTTTATCGTATGAAACTTCTTAGACATGACAATGATGCAAATCTCTATTCAAGTGTTCAAATCAGGCAATTAAGTACTCGCGTCATGAGATACTATAATTATAAATGATAATGCTAGTCATCATTATTATTTCTAATGCTAAGTTGCTTATGCATTTAAAGTTCTTCTATACACGTGGCCAATTTGTGGGCATTTCATTCTGTGACGGACTACTAAAAAAATGCTAGGTTATGGAAGCCCGTTAATTTTCTTGATACTGAGGTTTATGTGCACTGAGCATTTTGCTGTGAACAAATGCCCAATGGAGTAACTTATATTTGTCACGAATAACTAGAAAATCCTAACTAGTGAAAGCCAAATAATTTCATGGGTGCTAAGTTTTATATTGACTGAAGGTTTTGTATGTCATTATTGCAGCTGTTGCGGGTGTGCATTTGTCTCACAAAACTGCAGGGATCCTCTCAACAATCTTCGATATAGGAGGAGTCTTTGGAGGGATTTTGGCAGGGTTCGTTTCTGATATAATTGACGCCCGTGCCGTTACGTCAATTGTATTTTTGTTACTATCAATTCCAGCCCTTGTTTTCTACCGAGTTTATGGAAGCCTCAATATGTTTGCCAATATATTTTTGATGTTACTTTCTGGGTTGCTTGTAAATGGCCCATATGCACTCATTACCACAGCTGTTGCTACTGATCTTGGTACTCAGTCTATGATCAAAGGAAACTCTCGTGCATTAGCTACTGTGACCGCAATCATAGACGGTACTGGTTCCGTTGGGGCAGCTCTTGGGCCACTTTTGGCTGGTTATATTTCCACAAAGGGATGGAACAGCGTTTTTCTAATGCTTATTCTTTCAGGTTTCTTTGCAAGTTTATTCTTGATTCAAGTTGCTAGAACTGAGATTAAAGGGAAGATGAGCGAGGGGAAATGGTTTTGGAATAGGTAGACACTTACTGATATAGGCATTTTTTCAAGGCATCATTTATACACACGAGCCTACCTCTTGTAATATAGCATCTCATTCTTTATTCATATATTGCTAGAATTCATATACGTGTACAAAGCCATTAATGTATAAATTTGATGAACAATTTATCTTTTCTTTTCTTTTCTCTTCTTCCGTCCCTAACCTCGGCTTCCAAATTCTTTGCATTATTTTTATATCTTTCTATGTTTGGAACTTGCCCCACAGTTCTCTCTATTTACTCGGAAATGATTTGGAAAGGAATACACTAGTCAAATTTTCCAGAGAAGTCTCGATTGGTCCTTTTAAGTTAATTACCAAAAATTAATCCTTCATCAACAATAAATAATGTTGTAAGAAGATATTGGTACTCTCGTTTTGGCTTTGTTAATAGTTGGAGAATTGTAGTTTCATGTCCTCCTTTTAACTAAAATGGAGTAAAGTACTGCGTTTAACCGAGAAACAGTAGTTACTAAATCCAATGAAAATGGTGACTAGCGAATAAAGTACATAGAGGTGAGCATATGTATTTAAGAACTGATATTACAATGCTCGAACAATGTATTTACAGTTCCTGCCTGCTGCAGATCGGCAGATGTAGAACACAGTTCCTCTTATCATCTTAAGACCTCTCTTATTGCTGAACAACTGAGTGGCAAAAGAAGAAAGAAAATGAACTATTGCAAGGGTTTTATCTTAAAATCCAGTAATCCAAATGTATGTGATGTTTCTCTTTGTAGATGAATCATAAATATGTACACAAACAGAATTCTGATGAATCAGCTGGGTTCTATAGTTGACTGATTCTGCAATCCGCAGGTCGGTGGGAAAGATCAGCAAGAAGATAAAAGGTATAAATTCTATCCTTCAAGCAGGCGTTTGAGATTGTGAAGTCCCTCAGCGGATATGCTTCTTCTGACTCTAGGCCTTTCCACCACCACATGCGGAGGCGGCTCCAAGTGAAAAGCCACCATCACAGCTGTCAAATTGTCAGTCGCTCCCCGCCTTATTGCCTCCTCCACTATTTGCTTGCAACAGAGTTTCACATCGTTGTGTTCCTGAAGTCTCCGTCGAGCAAAATCCACTGCATTTTGGCTGCTGAAGAAGTCCCATATACCGTCACTGCCAATTATTAAAAACTCGTCGTCTTTAGTAAGTGTTATCAATCCAAGTTCTGGTTCTGCACTCAGTGGTCCTCCCTTGTCGCCCATCTCCTTCATTCCTTCGAGGTGCCAATCGCCTAATGCACGCGTGACTCCTAACTGGCCGTTCAAATAATCTTCATCATCAACATATCCCCCCAGAGACTCAACCCGTGTCCTTTCTTTTTTGCAGCTGGGTCTATGATCGTTTGACATTTCTGTAGCGCGTCCACATCGGGACAACACTGCCCGACAATCCCCAGCATTTGCCACGAGCAAAGATCTGTTCAAAATAACCACATAGTTTGAAGAAAGCGGAACAACAAGAAGCTGCACATTTCCTCCAGATCATGGAGAATAAGAGATGCACTCACCTCCCAAATATCATTGCAGTTAGTGCAGTTGTGCCAGAAGAGAGGGAAGATTCAAGAGAGCATGATCTTGCAAACGCAGCATCAGTCTCCATAAACGACCTCGTTACCACCTTCTCAAGTTCTAGCGGAAAGTCGGCATCCTCGACAATGACTCTTGGCAAATGGTCACGAACAAATTGTGCCGCAGACTTCCCTTCATGTCCATCAAATACCTATCATACAAACCACTTGTAGTTAACACTATTGACTATTACATGAAAATGATTTGCTATTCATGCTGATTTATATTACTTTGGGACAAAGAGGGGCTTTCTTTCAAGGGGTCAAACTGAATGCCACATATTCAATGGTCAATCCATCTTCCCTGACATGACAGTGGAACTTCAAATTTTATGCCCACAGTACTTTAAACTGATCTTTGATTAACCTTTAGACAAAACGTAGATGCCCTCTTAACTTAAAAGTTAAATAACTTAGGTAATGGAAACAATGGGAAAATTTGTAACCAAGGCCTTACAATTCTTCAATATGATTAGTTATTGTACAAAAGCAGCTTCAATGAGATTCTAAGATAAAGCCTTGATTTCTTCATAACATCCAACGAAGTTTAGGAATTAAAAGAGAAGGAATGATAGTGCTAGAAAATTGTGTTCCCAGGTTGGTAAATTGTACTTGGGAAGTTTTCATTAAAAACCAATTTTGTGTCACGGAGTGGAATCTTCATTCTTCATTCTCACAACAAAGTGATTAACCATGAAACCTTCAAGATGATTTAATGTGCTGAAATCAAAATAAGAAGTAAGAATATTTACCCCATAAAAGGAGACAGCTTCCTTATTAAGCAGATTAAAACCAAACTTCGCAGCCATGTCATTAATGCAAATGTGAGTATCCTCCATATTGGGACGACCCCCAATGTCAGACCACTCTCCGGACCTAAGCACAGGGACAAAGTTTAACTGGCTTTGTCTATCTACAACCACTCTATCCTCACAAATGCTCTCCAGCTGCAAAAAAAAAAAAAAAAAAAGGCCATATATATATATGAACATGGGATTGAATAAAAAAGGAGGAAAATCAATAAATTAACTAAAAATAGCAAGGAGAAACTAAAGTAGGGTACAAATTTCCAATAAAGGCCCAAAAAATTGCAAAGCATAGTGAAAGCCAACTCTATTTGAGGAAAGAGATACATGACAATACGACGGAATTTTGGACTAGATTCTTGGAATAATCGAGTTGACACTTAATGGGGGTTCAGTTACGTCTATTACTTGATAAGTTTGTTCAAGGTTCCCTTACATGAAGGGACAAAATTGGTTGAACCAAGATTAGCATTCATTAATACTGTACAATTTCTTGAATTTGCTAATCATAAAGTAATAAGCGTCAAAAGTTCTTACATTAAGATCTTTGGGAAAATTCAATCAAATCAATCCTCTACCAGAAAAAAAAAAAAATTTAAATGAAATCCCTTAATATTCAGACTACACTCAAGGTTTGTAGTCAATGCTTTTAATCAATAAAAGCAGTGCTACCACCTTCAAAGTCACGAATAAAAGAAATTTTATTTGAAAACAAAAAACACATTTTTCATGGAACTAAAAAAAAAAAAAAAAAGAAGCACAATAAATAAGAGTAAAGAAAACACGATTCCAGAGAAAATCTCAACTGAAGGTTATTACAGCAAATACAGAACTGATAAAACAAAGGAAAGAACTCCGAACTGCATTTTAGCTAAATGGGTCTCCAGAAATGGAAAATTGAAAAATACCCAACAAAGCTAAAATGAAAAAACAAAAAAAAACTTACAGGAAGTGAATTTCCAAAGAAGTTCCTGTTACTAGAACTGAACACAGGAGATTCGTCATCCCAATTCTCCATCTGGGTATTCCTCATGTCGCACGGCAAAGGCCTCTGCTTCTGGTTGTTGTTGTCGTTTTTGTCGTTTTTGCCGCTATTACCATGGTTTACCATTTCTTCCCCTACCTGCTCTGCTTCCTTCACACACATGCTAATGAAGAAGACGATGATGAAGAGATTGCTTTGTGTTTTTTCTCTTAGTTTTCTTGGTTTTGTGAGAAAGAGCCCTGAAAGTAACAGTGAGAAAGAAAGAAATAGAGGTAGAAAAGATTCTGAGAATATGTTTTGGAGGAAAAATGGGATGCTCTGGTTTTTTTAGAGAGAGAGTATTGCTAGGTTCTTTTAGTATGAGATTTTTATAATTTTTCAATTTTTAATTTTTTTTCTTTTTTTTATGAAGGCGTGGCTGAAATTTAGTCGGTTAGTTAAAATATTAAATTTTTTTCTTATGTTGGTCATGCATTCCATTTGGTAGCATATTCCAAATTATTGGTCCAATTTTTGCGAAGAATGGCATCTCTGTTTTCCAATTTTTGCTGAGAAAACAGCTTTGTTTTTTTTTTTGGGACAAAGATAAAATAGTAATATATACACAATATTATGGAGAATTTTTTAAGGTAGGATAAAAAATAACTCTATTCTATTTTTTATTTAATTTCATTATGTTGCATGTGACGAGTCAAAAGTTGTGTCTTATTAATAAACTTTTTTATGCACCATGAATTTTCTACCAAATTATCATTGAAACATGACCTGCTCATCGGCAGGTTATTTTCTTTTTTCAATTTCTTATGTTCTTTTTTAGATATTTCTTGATGATGAATTTTTTGAACATATATATTTTTAAATCTTGTTTGAATGAGGTGGGGTGAAATGATATTATTTTCACCATTAAAAATTTCCATTTTGGTTATAGAGTTTCATTCCCATCGAAATTTCTTTCAATGTCAATGACATCTTTGCTGGCTTCGTCATTAATTTAAGAGCTTATTTGGTTTCAATGTGTAGAAAAGAAAAGTGTCAAAAACCTTAAAAAGTAAATTTTGTGTAACGAAAATTTTTGGGTGGAAGGAGAGAGCAATTATATATAATTTGGTCTTGCTATCAAAGTCAACAAAAAAAACTATTTTAATGTTTTCTGTACTATTTTACAAATGATGAATGTGTATACCAAAACCACTAGTATGATGGTGATTCCATATTTCCAATACACCAAATTGGTCCATTTTCTGCAAATATCCAACCACTCATTTTTTGTTGATTTTGCTAGTGCCAACTATCTCCTCCACTTGATTCGGCTTATAATGTAAATTATTTTTTTTCCTTCTTTTATTTTTTTGTCCTTTTTTTTTTACTTAAAAGGAATAAAATCACAAAAATAGATTTTACCCTTTAGTATATTGATCTTTAACCCCATCCTATTGTCCTTTACAAATTAGAAAGCACTTAATAAACAAAATATAAAAAAGGGAAAAAAATTCCATGAACTTAAGGTGGCTTGACAAAATATTAGGTTGTTTAACACTACAGTTGTAAGTAAAGTTTTAAGTTTAAGAATTGTAGCACGTGAGAGTTTTATATTATAGTAACTCTTTACTTTTTATTGTAATTGTTGAAAGTTTAATACTGTTTATAATTAAAACTGATGAACTGAAACTAAAGTATTGAACAAATAAATAGTATTTATTAAACATATATTAATCATCGTAGCTACGTAGATGAAACCTATGTGGTTAAAAAATGATCCCCATGAAATAAATTCCACAAAAGCGGACTTAACTGTTTGGTCACTTTTTCACATGGAAAAATCAATGCAATGCAATGCAAGCAAGCCGCAAACAGACAATAGTTCTTCAATTGAGTCAACAAAGCCAATAAGTGGAGTGTGATTGGCCCTTTGCGCTTACCATCTGTCAATTTGTGTTCACAAGTTTATCTACAACTGTCCTAAGCAAATACGTGCCTTTCATGTTTTTTTTTTCCACTCGCATGACACATTAACAAAACGCCATCTTCTTTCGGGTAAAGGGTTGAACAAACAAAGCCTCTTCTTAAAATCAGAGAAAACATATTAAAAATAATTATACAGCCCAAAGCTATATGTTTTTCCAACTTTTGGTGTTTTTCAATTGCCTCTAACGAATCATATTATGTCATTTCATTTAAAAAAAATTAAACTGGTTTTTCATACTTTAATTTTGTCCATTTATGGTGTGGCATAAAATGGTCACTTGATCATGATCCTTCACCAAACAGTCTAAACTTTTTGAGTAACCCAAAACCATTTTCAATGTAAATGTAAACCTCAATGTTATATTTGTTAAAAAATAAATAAAAATGACAGCCTTTCAATGTGTTATTTTCTTAATTACATTTGTTGAAAAATAAAAATGACTACATTTTATGACTTCGATGTATAATGATTTTCATTTTCAAAAAAATAAAAAGGTAAATTCAAGCTAAAACTTAGCATATTTTATATTTGGTCAAATTTCACATTGTGTATAGCATATAATAAATTTAGCACCAAATATGATATGGCATTCAAAAGTGTTTTTCCATCACAAATGATAAATGTATCATTTATATACTAATTGGGCAGGAAATTAGAGATGCTCTAAACCTTTGACATTGCATTTAAAAAGGTAACAAATTGCAATTATTTTGGTGAACTTTTTGAAGGGTAACAATCTGATCCCTTTTTTTTTTTGCTTTCTTTTTTTTAATAGTTTCTAATTACCTTGCAACTGTGGTTTGAATCCACGAGTCTAAGTTCAAACAATATAAAGCTCTCACATGCTATAATGTAAAATATAAGTAGACTACAATAGAAAGCTTTTACATGCTGTAATTTTTGTTTGATCTTATGAGTTCAACCAAAGTTGTCAATCACCCTATTAATTCTTCAAAATGATTTGGATATCTACCAATGAAAGAGATGGCAATTTTTTTTTAATTTAGTGGAGAAAGTTGCACGTTCATTACATAAAAATCTGAAATTTTACAGAACGATTCCGTTATATGCAAAAATTTCTAAGGTGCAAGTGTGGTCATGGGTATTGAAGATATTGCATTTGCAAGCAAAATTTTTTTCCAACAAGATTGAATTGAACCAAAAATTAAAAATAAATAAATAGTCAAGTAGTGTTTTTTTAACTATTTGTCTTTTATCTTTCCTTTTTTTAATATTACTTTAAGTAATTAAGCTTGTAATTGAGTCTAATTCACTTGTCCACAAATATATGGACTTACATGATAGTGTGATTGATTTTATTCAACATTTTAAGTTTGAAACGTTAGTCCGTTAAAAGTCCAAATTTAGAGTATGATTGAAAATTCTTTTAAAAATATATATATAATTATTGCAATTTCACAAATTCAAGGCGGAAAACTAAAATAATTACTGCAGAAAAAAAGTTTTATTGGGGTTACCGCTAATTGAAGATAATGTTTTGCTTATCAAATGACTCTTTTTGTAAGATTTCAAGCTATAATGCAATGAGTTGAACGTCTAATTACATACATTATATTTTAAAAATCAATTGTTAATATTATAATCAAGGATCAACATTGCTAAAATAAAATTTAAGGATTAATGAAATAAAAGAATAGGAATTAAACTGTCACGATATTAATCGCTTAAGGGGTAACACAACCAAAAACATATATTACAAGATATTTCTTACTAAACACCAGTAATCATACGTGTCTATATAATCAAAACCAATACTAGTTCCTTTAAATCTTAAACTTTATTCATAGCAAACAATCTCAAGCTTTAATATCTTCCCTTTTTTTTTCCTAAAATAAATATGATGTGCTTAAATCACAAGCACCTTTCTCAATCACCAATTAAGTTAAATATCAAATTGAAAAGGAGGATTTATTATGATAAATTTTTGTGATAATTGTGGCAAAGGATTTGAAAGAGAAAGGATTCTAGAAAATATGATTTGTAGGGTGTGAAATCAAGACTTTTAAAGGGAGGATGATGCAAGCAAATGACATCAGGCTCTGTTTTTATTTGCTTTTCACAAAAGGTGATGACTCAATAATATCTTTTGGTTTGGAAAGGGAGGAAGAAAAAAAAAATCTCCCTTCTTCACTGGTCCAGCATTGTTTTCATGCTTACAAAAAGGACCCTTTTTTTTTTTTAATTGCTTTAGTGCTTGTCTTTTTCTCTATGCCAAAGGTTGAGCCTTTAGAGCCACTTTTCTTCCAATTATGGAGTTGAAAGAGAATTTTGAACAAATTAATATTTTTTTTTTCTTATTGATTGCATTGAGGCAGGATAAAAAATTGTTAAAATTTTACCCACCAAAGTGCATTATTTCACCATCAATAATTGTCATGTGGACTGATACTTCCCCTTGGCAAGTTGGAAACATAATTGCCCAATTTTAGAATCTGAGTTGAATGTCTTTGTTGTGGCTATCCAACACCCAAAGATAAATAACTAAATAAATAAATGGTAACGGTAAATTGAAAAATTACCAGGCTTTTACCAAGATTCTCGCCTTTACTTTTCTGCTTTCATAAGCACTTTTATGTGGCAAAAGTCAAGAAGCCAAAAGGTTTCTCCTTTTTTTTTTTTTTTTATGGTGGGTGTTGAATACGTTTTAAGCTACAATTTGAGATGACAAAGGAATCTGTCTGGTTTCTGATGACGTGGCACACTAGAGATCAATCGTGCTGATGACGTGGCACAATGTAGTCCATGGAAGTAAACGCAGCATGCCTCAGATAGTGCTTGGTGTCTCTTAATTTAATATACGTGCTTCAATTGGTTATTATCCTGACTCAAAAGGCTTTTAGGGAGAGAAATCTGGACACCCTATGTGTAAAAAGATAAGAACATCTTTGGAAGGAATAACCTGGAAGATTCTTATTTTTTATATTTTTAATTTATTATTATTCTTATTATTTTTTATGGAAGATTGTAGCAAATTCCATTGTTCTCAATCATACATGGGGTGGTCGAGACGTGGCCTGCACTTGCGTATTCAATTTATTAATTTTTTTTATAATCTTTTCTCCAGTGTTTTAGTTTTTTTCCTAATTTATTACTTATTTTAAAATAGTCAAGAAAATGTTTGAATAGACCATGGTTAAAAACAAGATTCACGGGATAAATTAGACTGTATACTATTTATAAATTAGAAATAAGATAATATATCTCAATTGATTGCAGCAAAAAAAAAAAGGTGTTTAAATAGAAAAAGATTTGAGAATAACAACATAAATAATAAATAAGAGAATACATGTTCGAAGGTCACATTTATACGGATATTATCTTAGAAAAGTTTTTTTTAAGGTCAGTACATTCATTAAAAAATAAAATAAAATAGAATGAAAAAGGAAAAAATGATAAAGAAAGAAATAGAAGAAAAGAAGATTAAGGAAAGAATAACAAAATGAAAGAAAATGAAGGAATCAACACTTGGCACCAACTTACACTCTCTCTTTTATATACGTAAAAATAAAGGTAAAGATAAAAAATTAAACATTATGAGATATTCTAGGATGAGGAAGGTCTCTTTTCAACGTTGGTGGCGAATAATTGTTGTCCACTTAATAAAAATACAATGTTTGATTATAATTTATAGCCTTAACCCACTAAAATAAAAATACATCTAACCTTCTTCAAATTTTTTTAAATTCAAATTGGGTCCATCTAATGACACCATTTATTAAACTTAGTCGGAAAAGCACTTAAAAAAAATTAAAAAGCATTTTAAATATCAGGACATAAGGTGATTGCTTAGACATTATATAAAACATCAAAATTAGGAAAAAAAAAAATATCTGAGTGCATCTATTCTAACATTTTTTCTCTTTCTCTTTCACTTTCTCCATTTCTTTCTTGAATTTTTTTTTTTTTTTAAAACTTTGCGCTTTCTCCAATTTTTCTCTTCTCGATCAATTTCTTTTTTATACCATTTCAATTTAAAATCACTGCTCGGAAAGAGCATTTCAAACGAAAATCGCAATAAATATTATGACGATATGATATGATAGCTTCATATGTGTTAAAAAGAAATATTTAAATTTTGGCCCTAAAAAATAAAAAAATAAAAAAGGTAGTTGTTGGCCGGTATTTTGAGTAAATGAGGTAGTATATCACTTCTTTATATTCATTATTGTGTTCTACTACATATTTGTTCTTTTTTTGATTCATTCACCTCTTCTAGGTAAAAAGACCAAAATATCCTAAAATAACAATTGTTTGTCCAATCTTAATCGAAAATACTTGTGATCAATTATGTCTTTATACTCGTTATATAAAGAGCATGTTTTAAACTTTTTCATAAAGGAGTAAGATTAAAAACAATGCTGTAAAAGTGATATTTCTCAAATTGTCATTAAAAAGTGCGATAAAATTCAAATCTGAGCCCACGCTCAACCAAGCTCATGAGTCCATAACCACCGTCCCGAACATATGCTCGGCGGATGTGAACCTCTCAAGCATATTCTCGGACATAATGTCCCATGTGCATGCCCAACCAAAGACAAAAGCTCAAGGGTCACCAGGCCTCATCAAGTAGTATAACATACATTTGATGATTAAAGGCATTCAATAATTGAATATTAACTGTAACACCTAAGATGTGAAGCTTTTATTATAATAAAGCAAGAATAAAACCCTCTAATTAATAGGATAATTAAACTTTTAAGTTCTAATGTGCTACAAATTTCTTCGATTTAAAATAAAACATTACGCATTCAATTTTGGATACAATTGCCTTGAGATTCTGTAACTTTGTTCTTGCTGGTTTATGATGTCATCAGTGTTTTTTGAGTGATTTATCCAATTTTCATATTTATTAATTTAAGCAGAATATTTATCTAAGAACGTTGCTTAAGCGTTGGAGGAAATTTTGGTTTAATAATACTATTTAAGTAGTGCATATAATCCAAAGGGATTTAACTGTTTATTTAATTTAAAAGCAAAAATGTATCTATTAAGGGAATTTAATTGTTGTTTGGAAATCAATGGATAGAGAGAGGACAAAAAGCTATTTTTCATCGTGAAAACAAGAGACTTGAGCGGGGAAATGAAGAGAAATACTAAGAAAATGTGAAAAGGTGGACTCTCGCATTGTAGAGATTACAATTAGGTGTAGTCGTGGATTGGATATTATGGTTTTGGAGTAAACCGAGACCTATTAGATTAAGAAAATCTCAATCTGTTACCGATTTAAAAGTTTTTCAACTCAATCCAATCTCATCCAAAATTATCATATTATACATATTACAATCTGTATAATATTACAATCTATAGATTTCGTAGATTGAGCCTTTAAAATTATGGCTTCTTTTTTTTTTTTTTGAAAGTAAAGTTAAGATTATTGAAGGCTCATTTTTTTTTCTATTTTAGAAATTATGATAAACATATTATAACATAAAATAGCTCAATCAAACTCAATTTATTATATAACTCAATCGAGTATAACAAACTAAATTCAATAAAATTCAAATTGGAGTCATAAATAAAAACATACACATATGTATACATCTATGTATATATTTCTGATTCACGAATTGAAAAATGTTCAATCTGTAAGCAATTTCAAAATTTCATTATTGATCCAAAATTTCATAATTGGCGTTCATTTAATTTAGCGACAAAAAAAAAGAAGCAAGTTTTCAATTAGACGTGCTATGCACGTACATATTCACATTTTCCTCTAGAGTAAAGGCACTAAAAAACAGAAAAACAAAAAAAGTCCCCGTTACACATTTTTGAGGGAACTTTTATAGAATTTTCTACACTAAGAGTTGAAAATATGTGCTATGCACGGACATATTTAGTTTGTTAAATTTTTTTAATACGGGAATTAAAAAACATGCAAGGATCAGTATAACATGCTTTTGCTGCTAAAGATTTTAATAGGACAAAATGTCTAGAAACTTAGTTGGGGATGCAAATGAGAAAGAAAATGATATTTAAATAGAGCATATCTGAAGAAAAATTATATTTTAAATGGAGATTAGCAGCACAACAATAGTCATAAAAATCACATTATACAAAATATATAAGCACGGATTTACCTGAAAGAAATTACTACGTAATGGGATAAATTAGAAGAAAAATATATTTTGATTATGTATTTTAAAACAAAACAAATGAGGCTATTAAAAAAAAAAAAAAGCAAAGTAGCAAATAAAAAATATAGCATTCAAAACAAAATAAATGAAATTATAAAAAAAAAACAAAAGAAGAAAAAAAACATAAAATGTAAAAGAAAAGAAAAGAAAATTATTAAGCCAAAAAAAAAAAAAAACCAGCAACAACGAAAAAATGGAGAATTGCAAGAAAAGGGAACGGTGACCCAAAAAAGAGAGGAAATAAAAAAAAGCAAGGGGGTGGGAGAAAGAAGAAACGTCTCCCCTTTCATAGCAAGGTGACGAAATGTTTCAAGCTCAAAAAAATATATATTGAAACGCTTTGTCTTTCTTTTTTTATGATTCATCGCGTGGCTATTGTCTAGCGATTTGCACATTGACTGTTATATATTATTATTGTTGACTAGGTGTATTATTTTTATTGATTGATGTTGTTGAAGGAGTGCCCGGCGTAATTTTCAAAGACCACTTTCGCAGCTGTTGGCTGTCGTGCTTGAGAAGTAGCTGTTATAGGCCGATTTAAAGCTCCATCATGGCGATCATTTCTCTCCAAGGTATTCCGTGCACCCCATCAACTACCACGTAAAGCCGCAACTCCTCGGGTCTCTAGTCGGATTGACAAAGCCTGTACCCAGGCAATAACTCACTGCTAAAGGTCAACACATGACCTCATCCCAACGCTCGAATAGAGTGTTAAAAAATAATACATATTGAAATTTTAAAATTTTTGTAAATCAAAGTCTTTTCTTAATAACAAATTTGACATGCTAACTATATAAAATAATAACAGATCTTATGTATTTTTTTTGTATACCAAAGCTGCATAAAAACCGAAAAGAAAAAAACATTCTAAAAAAGCATCAACCAACTAGTCTTCTTTGCTATTTTTCACCCACGATCAAAGTACAGGTGGTCACACGACATATAGTCTATCATCTATTGACTCTCTTTCCAACCACTTGAGAAAACTAAGAGTGAAGATTCTAGATGTTGAACAATAGCTCTTTGGGAGTTTCAGAGTTTCTCTCACTAGAGTACGCACTCTTTGCTTCTCAAATGATTAATAAAACAATGAAAAGAGTTCTCTTTTTATAGTGGTCGGATCTAGGGTTAATCCTTATCAGATTAGGCTTCAAAATTCGAGTCTAGATAAACTTCTGATAAAAATATGCCAAAAATACGTAATCTGATTATCGTATGTTTGGCATGCCAATCTAAGAGATTGGCCTACCGAACTAGCTTCACCGCCCTGTCGAACTAACTACATTGGCCTGGCGAACTGTCTGCATCAACCTGCCGACCGAGTGATAATTTAGAGATATTAGAATATCTTATTTTTACAAGGAAATCTTAAATAGAGTCTTAGGGGGTGTTTGGCAAAGTGGTGGGAACTGCGGTTCCCACCACAAAATCAGTTATGAACAGTAAAAAGCTCTCACATGCTACAGTAACAATAAAAAAAATTGCTACAGCATAAAGTTCTCATATGCTACAGTAAAAGTGGTTCTCACCACCTTCCAAACACCCTATTAGTTTTAATTCAAATAACACAATAGAGAAGTTATTTGATTAAAACAGTCATATATAGATATTCTCATATCAAATAAAATATTATCTAAATAATTTAACATGTTTATCTTGAATTAATTTACAAAATTAATTCAACCAATAAACTAATATAAATTATTAAATCCACTCTAATCGAATTTCAGCTAATCTAATAATTAACATAAGTCATTAATATGTAGGAAAAACATACTGTATCGTTACAGGACTTATTATGAGCTAACAAAGGAGACTTGATGGACATATATAAATTAAGCTCCTATAATTATAAAATAACACATCCCAAATACATATATATTACAATTGTCAATTCTAACGCTACTCCACTAAAAGCTTAGAGCTATACTCTTGAACTATATAAAATTACAAAACTTCAATAAGCTAATCGTCAATGACATATCATAATGTTTAATATCCCCATAGGATATTCATAATCAGCTTAAGGATAAATTCTGTT